>JAQJVL010000479.1:137500-421001 GCA_035578905.1 Stictocephala bisonia | reverse complement strand
GTTTGGGGTAAGTATGACTCAACCAAGGTTGATCGGCCAATGACTCACCTCCACTAGCGCACCCGCAGCCCCTGGCCCTCGAAAACCAGTTGCGGCCGGGAATTTTCCCTGTATAGCGGTACCGATTTCACACGTCAATGCATCACGGCACCGCTTCAATTTCACCTAAGTTTAATTTTTTTAAGACCTCGTATCTAATTTATGGTTTATTATCGCGTTTGTATGAATCAAGACCTACATTTTAAGCCTTTATTTACATTTCTACCTTCAACCAATCAAAAAATAAAATAGTTTTACAAAATTTACAACAACTTTTTTTTTAATTGGGTAAAAATTCTGGGATGAACAAATTAGATGTAAAAGTATATGGTCAACAAGCTGTTAAATTTTCATAACGATTGAACTAGTAGTTTTCATATTAAACAATTTTTAAGTCAGGCGTTGTCTTAAAAACACCAAAAAATAGGTCCTACTTTTCTCACTCAAACCGTCTTAAGGATAAATAAAAATCTCATTAAACATTTTCATACATACACGTACAGTGGTATTAAGGATCAATACCACTGTACGTGTATAGGTGGGCGGGTGGGTCAATACCACTGTACGTGTATGGGTGGGTGGGTGAGTCAATACCACTCATCCGTGAGTGATATCTTGGAATGTCGATAATCCATATCAGGCAAGGCACCCAAGGGCGTAACTGTGACAAGCGTGAATACAGCATTAGCTGTGTCGTGAGATACACCGTAACGGTCCCTGGTGACTGGCCGGCTGGGCGTTGCTGTGGCCAGCGTGAGTACAGCATTAGCTATGTCAAGAGATCACTCTTTGTACTTTTAAAACGTTAATACAATCAGGAAATCTGTAGTATGTATGAATGATGACATTTTTGTACAAAAGTGCATTTCACTAAATGAAAACGTAGTAAGCCACTTAGTCAAATACAAACTAACTGTCACCCTAGACAATCAAAGTAAATATGAACGAATGTCTGTTTACATAATAAAAATACGCATAAATAAATTTGTAAAATGTTGATGTAACTTTCATGTTTTGAGGTGCACTGGTTACAACGCAGTAAACGCTCAAACTCGAGTATCTATACTTTTTGATCCGAGAGTATAGCTTTGTGTTTTTCATTTTTACTAAGACTGTGGATCCATGGATATGTTCCAACGGCACAACCTAAGAAATTGTATATGCAATTGTTATACAGTAAATTGAAATCTAAATCTACGAAAATACAACGTCGTGCGAAACAGTAAAGACGCCTCTGTTTTCATTTAATATTTTTATATCCACTAATCTGCGGCGTGGTGAGTATAAAAAGATACCAGTATATGCACGACAATCCCAAAGGCGAATGAGTTCAAGAATTTGAGAGCATCCAGTTAAAATCTCGAAACAAAATATTCCACCTGGCATTTGGATCAAGTCGAAAGTGTAAGCGGTTCCACACGTCTGGAACTCATAATCCAAATCTATCAGTATTTCTCTGGTGAAGATATAGAATACAAAACAGCGGTCATACAACGTGCCAACAGCCTTAGGTACGCAGACAGTGCCCTTGCATGTTTTTCATTTCATTGTTTATATGCACACCTTTTCACAACTTTTTGAGAATAACAAGAAATTATGGAATTATGTGTTATTCCCGTTGCAGTCGTCGGATAGTATGCGAAGGGAAATCAAAAGCAAGGTACCATCGTGAGAGACAAAAATACAAAATATCCGAAGAAATAAACGGATAATCTCTATACATAAAAGAGAAAGCCCTCACTAATTCTCCCCTTTCCCGTCATCCTACAGAGCTTACATTTGGTACAAATGTTTATTTTAGGCTAAATAGGAACATATTGATAAAATACTTCTAAGGAGTAAAAATCACCTCTAAAAATTGTTCCATTAAGGATAACATTGGGTTGATTTTAGTAAATTAACTGTATTGTAAATAAATGAACATGTTTAAATTGTATGTTTGATATTTTATCCTATTGATACAATAATTACAGTTTACTATTAATTAAACTTTTTCAATATTATGTTCTCTATTCAATATGTATAACCTATTTGGGAAATTTACAATATTGAGATAACCGAGTTGAAATTCCCCCTACAGAAGACTTATAGGGTTTTCTATAACGTACAACTTTGTTGTCTAGAAGAATGGCAGCAGCTTGAGATTTTATACATTTAATATTTTTTAGAGGGAACCACATGGGAAGGGTAAGGAGTGCAGAGAATAGCCCCGCAGTGAAGCAAGGGCTGTCGGCTAGTCGTACTTAGAGACAACAAGCGGCTAGGGAAAAAACATCCGGAGGGGAATAAAAGGCATTATATGGACAATAAAAGTGTCCGAAGGGACAAAAATACTTGTCTGTTAAGAGAGAAAAAAAAGCAAAATTATCCAACACAAAAATGCCAAGGTGATAGCATTCGAAAGAAATAAAAGGAAAAATGTAATCGTATACAGGTACAGGAAGAATTTGAGGAAATAACATCTAAAGTCAAACGGAAGGGAAAATGATTGTAGTTACAGCGGAAAAAATGTTCAGGGTGATTGTACTAAAAATAATTGAAGGAGAAAGGTAATATTATTGGGAATGGAAGAGGCCGCAAAGAATTACAATTCAACTCATTGTGTCCTGGGTTGTGATACATGAAAAAGTAATATAAGGACGCAGAGGATATCAAAAGTTATATATAAGTATATATAAAAAAACATGTGAAATCAAACAACAAAAAACTTCAAAAAAGTAAAAAAGAACGCCAAGCGTATTAAAAAGGTTATTGATAAATGAACAAAAAAAGATGTGATATCAAAATGGGACGAAACAAGAATAACAATAATAATAAACAAATAAAACAAACAAACCATACAAACGAATTGGAAACACTATGGACATGGATGAAAATTAAAATCCTTGGCGGTGGGTTTTTTTAACCTCGCTCGAACGCCAACGGCAAGGATTTTAATTTTCATCCATGTCCATATTTTTTCCAATTTGTATGTAAGGTTAGTTTGTTTGTTTCATTGGAGTACTGAAGGTACTTGGCCATCCCATTTTGATTTCACATCTTTTTGTGTTTATTTATCAAAAACTTTTTTAATGTACTTGGCGTCCTTTTTTACTTTACTATATTTACCGTACTTTTACTTCGAAGTTTTTTGTTGTTTGATATAGTATACTCGAATAACATAATGACTATAGATGTGTTTATAATATGGAGTGTTACTGTTATTTAGTTTCATAAGACCAACCATATCTTGTAAAAATATCTTGTAGACCAACACTGGTCTACAAGATATTTTTTAAGCTCATATTTAAACTTTTTTATATTATTAGTCTGGGCTATGTTGGGAGGAAGTTGTTTAAGTAGCTTGAGACCCATGTAATCCGGCTTTCTTTCAAAGAGCTTAAGATTATGATGTACAGAAGGATTAAAATTATGATTTCTGGTATTGTAAGAATGCTGATGAGCAGCGATTTGTTTGTGTTCTTTTACATAGACTATAGTTTCAAACATATAAATGCTAGGTACAGTTAAAATTTGCAGTTCTCTGAAATGCTCAAAACATGAGTCACCAGGTCTAAGTTTCAACATACATCTAATTGCTCTTTTTTGAAGGACAAAAATCCTATTTAAATTACTAATACTAGAGGAACCCCAAAGGATGATTGAGTACCTAACCAGACTCTCAATCAAGCCAAAGTACACCAGTTTAGACAGTGATATGTTATTTAACGAGGATATATTTTTCAGAACAAAAATGTATGTAGCAAGTTTATCGATATGTTCATTCCACCTGAGACCACCGTCCAATCTCACCCCCAAATAATCGACATACTGGGTTTCTTCAATGATCGTTTCGTCAAGTACTACGGACGGAAGGATGGTTCCTGTTTTGACAAGACGGTTTCTTTTCTGATCAGTCATGAAATGTATGTATTGTGTTTTTTTTGGGATTTATATGAAGATTAATGCCTGAAAAATACTGTGAAAGGATATTCACATTGAAGAAAGTTTCCTGTTCTAGAATATTAAGATTTCTGTGGGAATTTAAGATTGAGGTATCATCTGCAAAAATTGAAAAAAGGTTACCAGGTAAGAAGTTTGAAATGTCATTAATATAAAGGAGAAACAAGATTGGCCCTAATATTGACCCTTGTGGAACGCCAAATGAAGCTACCTTCGGATTTGAGTAAGAAGTTTTCTTGATGCCGTTTTTATCAATGAAGTCTATTTTGGTTTTGTGAAGTCTATTAGAAAGATATGAGCTAATCCAGCTAAGTGCTGTCCCTTTGATACCTATGGCTGCTAACTTTTTTAGAAGAATCTGATGAGAGACGCAATCGAACGCCCTGGACAGGTCGATGAAACAGCCCATGGCCGTCTCGCCACCATCAAGGGCGTCGATGCATGAATTAATGAATTTGACCAATGCCAGTTTGGTGGACTTATGCTTCTGGTAACCAAATTGATTTTTAAAAAGGATTGAGTGAACGCCCAGATAATCGACCAGTGAGTCACATACGACTTTCTCCAAGATCTTTGATATTGATGGGAGGAGTGAGATAGGACGGTAGTACTCAGGCAAACAGGGATCTTCCTTTTTAAAAATTGGCTTGATCAGAGCCACTTTAGCCGCTTCTGGAAATTCACCCTTTTCTATTGAACTGTTTATTAGAAAAAGTAAAGGATCTATTAACTCTGGATAACACTTTTTAACTATTTCCATTGAGATACCGTCATAGCCGGTAGACTTTTTATTTGGTAATGAAGTTATTACTTTAACAAGTGCTTTTCTATCAATGGGTGGAAATCTATTAAGTTCAAAAGTTGTTTGACTCACACTATTACAAGAGAAACTATTACTATCAACAAAAAGGTTACAATGTGGAAGATTGGAGAAAAAAATCATTAAAAATATTACTTATGGCATCAGGATTACTTACAACTACATTATCTACTTTAAGAGTGATGTTTTGTTCTAATCTAGGTGTTTTCTTTCTTAATGAGTTTAAATACTGCCATGAGACTTTATTCGGGTTATTTGAGGTGCTTATTACAGGTGTGGTTATTACAGTTTGTTTTCTATTCCTATTCAAAGATGTACGTAGCCAGGGATATAGCCAGAAATTGCAGAGGGGAGTCCACATGAAAAATTTGACTTGAACACTCAAGGTTTTAGAGTATGTAAAAAGTAATATCAAAATATACAAACCACATAGATCTATCTTAACAGTTAATTTCCTTACTTATATCAATTCAGTATTGCAGGCATGGAGAAATGACATTTGAAAAATATCATAATAAAATTAAATACTTATTATTCAGTTTAAATTAACATAAACTAATTTCTCGATAGTTTCATTTCATTCCTATACATTAAGAATACCTTACTATCCTCGTAACTTACTTAGATCCTTCACTATATAAATATACATGTGTACAAAGTCAATGATTAGACTCGTATAAGTTTAAAGACCACCCTAAAATCATAAGTGTATATTACAAAATAAATCTCTATTGCCAAACCAAAACCACCTTCCACTGTTTATAGGCACTGGCCATGTCTTACTTCTTCTTCTACTGGCCAACATTTCAATCACTTACAACCCCATATCACATTCCATTTCATATTTCATTTTCCACTTTTTATTCCTAGTTAATAGTACTAAATTTAAAATAATTAAACAAGCTGAGTTCCAAAGGACAATTTCAGAATACATACATCCACCTGATTCTTAGTTAACATAAACACCAATAGTATTTTATACAGTTTTACCTTTTGTAGTTTGTAATTTTTGTAAAAAGGAAATTACATAATAATTAAAACATACTCTTAAGATCATTGTTAAAAAATGAGCCGATTCGTTGTCAGAAAAGAATTGTCTGATATACGAATCATCTCACATATAAGGCTTCACTTCTATAATTTATTGAAGAATTGAATGTAATTTCAGGGGAAAATAATATTTAATAAGAACGTAAAATTAATAAAACTTAATAAATGTAACAATGTCTGTCTATTTTGTCTGTCTGTCCATGCAATGGTGGCCTTGCGCGTGCATGAGTGAGGGGCATAGTACATAATAATACAGTCAAAGTTATTTTTAGGATATGCCAATTTCTCACGCATCTTTGTTACGACGTAAGAGGGCTATATAACAGCTCATAGGCTTCTCTCACATAACTTTACTCAATTTTGTCAGTACGAAAATGTTCGTAGAATTTCTCAGTTGTTGGATGTTTTTCACGCTACACAATGTTTAGTTTTGTTAAAAAATACACTTTACATTGAAATATATTCTAAAATATAAGAGTGATTGATATCACCAGCCTTTAATCTTCAACAAGTTGAATTAGTTTTTAACTGTAATGTAAGTTCCGGTTTTAATTTATTACAAGTAGTACTGTATTTAGTTTTAAACATTATAAACTACCATTTTGGTGGAAATTGTAATTTAAAGAAGAATAAGGCCGGTTGTTCACGGGCCACAAACCGCCGACGGAACGTTGGAAAATGCTCTTGGCTGTGGCAATGAAATCGCGGTTTCCTTTCAAACGGCAAACGCGATTTTCGGCGTTCTATTGTGATTCTTCCGTTGCTCAATTGTCAATTCAGCAGTCGCCTGTTGAGTTGTGACGAGCCAACATGGATGATGAAGAATGTGTATTTTTTATAATTCGTCGCCGTGCTATAAGACGACGCAGAAGAGTGATTAGACAGTTTTGGGTTCATCCGATCTTGAGTTCCAGGCTTCTATCGAGTGAGTTTTACCGACGCAGAAGAGTGATTAGACAGTTTTGGGTTCATCCGATCTTGAGTTCCAGGCTTCTATCGAGTGAGTTTTACCGACGCAGAAGAGTGATTATACAGTTTTGGGTTCATCCGATCTTGAGTTCCAGGCTTCTATCGAGTGAGTTTTACCGACGCAGAAGAGTGATTAGACAGTTTTGGGTTCATCCGATCTTGAGTTCCAGGCTTCTATCGAGTGAGTTTTACCGACGCAGAAGAGTGATTAGACAGTTTTGGGTTCATCCGATCTTGAGTTCCAGGCATCTATCGAGTGAATTTTACCGACGCAGAGCTTGTGGAAGATGTTTTACTTATTACCGTATGTCTGAAAGATCTTACAATGAACTTCTGGGTCTAATTAGGAATTACATAGTAGGACATACGACTAACATTAGACTGCCCATCACGTCTGAAGACAGATTAAGTATCACTCTTAAGTGAGTAAAACTATTGTATACTACAGTAGACTGCTACTATAGAAATTATAGACTATTTAAAAATCATTAGATAACCAATATTTACAACATTCTATCACGGTTTGTTAAAAATACAGGGCGTTTCGTGAGAACTCGGACAAACTTCAGAAGGTTATTCCTGGGGTAAATATGAAGACAAAAGTTCATGTAAACGTATGTCCCGGAATGGTTTATTTAACATCTACCTGTCATTTTGATTTTCCAATAAATAAATAATATATCTCTATTAGTTTGACCGATTACGCTGAAATCCGGAACAAAGATGATCGCTGATAGTATCTAAATAATTAGAAAATTTTAATACAAACATTTTAATTTTAAAACTATTCTTACAATCTTTTTGTAAAGTTTGTGATTTTAAAGTTATTTCCATACAACATCCTTTTAAAATATTTATGTGATCATACTATATTCATATTTTTAAATTGTTTATAAACTATAAATTATAATCGTCATATTATTCGTTTGACATTCCAGACATATTAAATAAATACTGGAAATTACAAAATGGCGGGTAGCTGATAAATAAACCATTCTCAGAAATATGTTCACATGAACTTATACCTTTCACCCCAGCGATAACCTTCTGAAGTTGTTCAGAGTTGTCATGAAACACCTTGTATATGATTTATTTATAACACGAAGATTGAAAGTTGGGATACAAAAAATGAAAAAGAATGAAAAGTTTTAATTACATCATTAATATTTTATTTTTTTATTTATTTATTTATTTTTTTTTTTTTTAAGGAGAGGCCGATCTCCTCCTTAACCTTACTCTGACCATTCCCCATAGACCATTGATCTGTGCGAGGAACTTATTCAGTCAGAGTAAGGGGGCGAACCTGTACAGTACAAGGTGAATATTACTGATACAATCTTTTCAGTCTAGGCCGGATTCGAACCAGCGCTATCTCTAACCCAAGCCCAAAGTCCTGACGCCTTAGACCACTCGGCCACCGGCTCGCCCAAACTTACATGTAACTACATATTACATGTAACTAGTATAATCGATTCATATCATTTAATAAAGTTGAGTAAATGTGTTCTCTGAAGATCCAGGACATGTGATGTTTGTCATATCGCTTAAAAGTGGTAATGTAAAATAGAAGGGCTTCGTACCATAGGAGTGCGATTGAACGTTTTTGGTGTGTGTTGAATATCGGTTGGAAACTTGTCAATGGATACATGGGCTGGGGGTTGTCTTGGGGTCCACTGTTCTGAATGGTTGTTTCGTTGGCAGACTCTACATTTTAGTGCATCCTTTTCCACTTACTTACAACTGCAATCAACTCCTCCATCTTGTCTAATCGGTCATCCTCGTGCACTTTCTTCATCTCTCCTACTAGAGACAATAAAAAAAGCTTAACTGGGTCTTCTTCTTTGTCAGTTGTTTGTGTTGGTTGTTTATCTTTCTCATGTTTCTTCTTTTTGGAAATGTTATGCAAAAATTTTTAATTCAGTAACCATCACTGCATCGTGTGTTCTTTTTCTGGAAGTCACGGTGGCCAGACGAGTGCTGAATTTCGCTTGAGACAGAGCTTGTGATTTGTTGTCGGCTGAACTTGGAGATTTGTTAACGTCGATTCTCACTTCGTCGTCGTCCAGATCATCAACGACTTGATTATTGACTTCCTCCTCGGCTACATTCGAATGTAAATTTTAAAAAGTTTCTGCTTAAAATTTTACCGCTTTTAATATTTAGTCTGCATAGTTGTCGAAGTCGATGGCTCTGTACTGTGCACTGGACTGTTGGTCGAATCGGACTTACTATAAAGCTACTAATTAATTGTAAATTATCTCTATTTTTCATTATTAAATTGCTCCTTATTCATAGCATTGTTACTTATTGCATTGTATTGTTTTATATTATTAATAATTAGTAAGCTGATTGTATTTGTGTATTGCTGATTATTGTATAATTCATTATTATATTATTCATTACATGTAATCAATATGGTTATTGTACTTTTGTGTCCTACTGGTTCACTTTTCTATATTAGTAATGATATGTGGTTGCAGGCCCATGTATTGTCACCTATTTTTTTTTTTTTTTATTTAGTTTCCATTATTTATTGTACATTATTTTATTATATATATTATTCGCAATTTTTAATTACAATGGTTTTTATTCTCATTATTTGTACAATTGAGGTTTTCTAACATGCTACTGTGTTTCTTGGTAATATTATGTTTTAACCCCCTGTTTAGACATGTTACAATGTAAGTTGGCGCTGCTTTAGGCTAAATGGTATAAACTCAGAAAACTAATTATAAGCATCATGGTTTAACATTTTTTCTTAAGTCAATAATTAAACTTGTACTATGCAATTTTAAAAAAACTTGTAAATATATATTTTTGTGTTCAAGTTTATTTATTAATTTTTTCGGTAATGGTACTGAGATTAAATTTTAGTTACATTTTGTAGAATATTTTTGCAACTATCAAATTACTAATATATCTGTTTTTTCTCACGGGTAACTTCTTTATAATAAGTTAACTAGATTATGAATACTATAATTGTATTACTTTTTAAAATAATTAATAATATTTACAATACAATTTAACAAGTAATAGTAATATATTAATAACTTCATAACTTAACAGTTCAATTCGGTCTGATGTGAGCAATAAGCATAGGCTGATATCAGGCAGCACCACCCCACTCTGTGTGCGTATGTCGAGTCAAAGGCGTAACTTCAAGAAATAACTACAAAAAAACTAGACCAGACAGATTTTTAAAAATCTGATTCTGTAAATATAACCATTTATCTACATCTTTCCCACTTTTTTTACTTCTCTGACAAAAAAATAAAAAAAATTGGCAACATCTAATGGTCACTATCTAAAATCCATGTACAAAAATCAACTTTAATAATTTATTTAGTATTTAATAAAATAACATTATTTGTTGTAAACTACACTATCATGATTACAAACTAATTTTTTTCAAAACATGCAACATTTAATATTATTATTTAATTTATAAGTATTTTAAATCACAGATTATTTCAAACGCGTGCATTAACTCTTCCAGGCGTGTTTTGCTCTTTCTAAACTAAACAAAGATGGCGACCACGAGATCAGTCCTTGCAATGCTGGATATGGACTTGTCCCTTCTATTGGTCTTGTGTGTTCGTTGGTAGCAACTCCCGATAGTCTTAATGATGACGATGGATTTGTTGGAATAAAACGTCCGTACAACTTAAAAAATTTATGTAGGGCTTACAACTCAGCAGTACTGTAGCTAAATTTGTAGGAGGTAAAGCGAGTAAATGTTGTTCTCAGATCGTCGTAATGTAGCCATCACGTCGATAAAACTGACCACAAATTACTCACTTTAGTTCATATCTACATCTAACATAACCTAAACTAGCCCAACAACCTAACATAACCTAACCTATCAATATCCAACCTAGCCATATCCTAACAGAACGTTACCCACTGAAATCGGCACATTTCCGGCGCTAATGTGCTTAATATTAATAAATGGTCCTTTCTGAGGAACAGTCGAACTCAGTTAGTAACCAGAATACACAAGTCATCCACACTCAAGTGTAGTCGGCGCCTCATATGCAAGAATGTAAGTTAAGTGGCCAGTGATATTTTTATTACTGCAAATGGAATAATTATTTCCTAGTAGTGTATACATTTAAACGAGTTGTACAAAACAAATACATTTACTTAGACTGTAAAAGTTAGTTAGACTTTTAGACTGTAGTTTTTAGTTAGTTTAGACTTTTAGTTAGTTTAGACTGTAAAGTTGGTAAAATATAACAAAATTGTTATTTCTAGAAAAAGATATTGTACATGACAAATTTAGATATTAAAGCAAAACTAATTGCTACATATATTCAGATCCAGACCAAATTTCCCAAAAGTTTAGTAGCATTACAAACCCATTTGTTGCTAAAAGATAGAAATAAATAATTCTTGTTCTTTTCTTACTTAGGCTATAAATCTAACAGCCATTCTAAATTGATAAATTTTCTTCGTTAGTAAAGGCCGGTTATCTTTAGATCACACAAACCTTTGCAAGCGAGTTTATTCAAAAAGATTATATTGGCATGTATAACTCTCAAAGAATACAAATGACTAACTCCAGCTTGCTGTAGGTTTTATATTGAGGCAGAAAAGAAAAGAGAAAATGGGTACATACAAGGGATTTAAGCGCATAATTCTGTCGCAGGCTTCAGGGAATACCGGCAGTCTTTAATATTGCAAGCCGTCATCGCTTCGCTTTGAACCCTTCTCTTCCCAGGCTCACCGTAGCAAAATTAAATGAAATCGGTTTATATATGTCTCAGTATCTGATAACTGGCAATTTGTATATATTGTACAATTATTTGAAATGTCTTTATTTTGTATGTAAGTGTCTTAAACTGATATTGTGTAAACTTCATACTAATTATGTTATTTTCCAAGTTTTAATAGTTACTTTCACTAGAATTCTTATTAACTGCAATAAAATCAAAATTAATTGCCACATAATATTAGTCAAACTTCGAAAAATGCTGTACAAAAAATATACAAGTAAGTGAAAGAAATTACTTGTGTCTTTTGATTGTCCTTCAGATATAGCTGCTTACCATGTTCGGTGAGACCAACATATCAAATGCATTTACAATTGTCGCATCTTCTACCTCTTGCTTTTCCTGTTAATACCATAATAACTCCAAAATGTCCTCTTTATCAACAAAGCCCATATTTGTATTGTACTCTTTGGCCAGCAAAGGACAAGGAAAAGTTTTAGTGTGCCATCTTTTTGTTTCCTCTGAACTGTGATAGTCGTATTTGGATCATACTTAGGAAAAGGATACCCTTGTTATCCATCCACTTCACACAAATCCGTCCAGAGGCCGGTGCACCTGAACTGCGCACCTTCCAAATCTTAGATAGGCAGGTCTTACGGTAGAACCGTAGGACTAATGAGGAAATGCATTACTCCTATTCTAGTTTGTAGCCTACTGAAATTATTGTCTCATCCTTGGTTTAGATTTAGACTCAGTAAACATAACCCTCGGTTTGGACTCCCTGAACTTCCAAAATTAGTCATTTACAAAACGTATGTCGTATGAACTTCTATAGGCGAATTCGACATCCAAATACATTTTTGGGTGTTGACAAAACCTTTATCCGACGTGTAAAATATATTTTTTTTAACTAGAGTCATAGAAAATTTCAAAAAATAATTCAAAGAGTTCCTTTAAAACATGTTAGTTATATGGTGTCTCATTAAATCAATAGTAAGTTTTGTAAAACCCATTTAAAAAATATCACAGAAACTTTTGTGCTTAAAGGAAAATTTTCAAATCCCAAAAATTCAATATACAAGATAATTCGCGAAAGGAAGCACAAATTAAAGAAATAATAGCTGAACGGAACCAAGTAAAATGTTTCTTATCTATATACATAAAAGTACCACTGACTCACTCACTGATCACTGTTTCTTAAAAACTACTAATCCTCCGAAGCTGAAATTTGGTAGGATGATTGGTCCTATATTGTAGGCGAGCAAATAAGGTGGCATTTTGAAGTGTTTTTCATAATGAATTAAGTACTAGTGATCACAGTGATTTCTTTAATTTAAGTAGTGTACAGTCAGACAGGTGTAACCTGGCACATGGACTCGAGGTAGAAATCGTGTACTCTCATGGCAGAAAACATCGTCCGGGGAAGACCGGGCCCCGACCCTTATTAACCGCGCTTGAGTGGACATTGGCCGGCCGTAATAAACAACTCACTGCATTGATACACTTGTTCAACGTAAATACTCCTTAGTATAAACACTGGAATCAATTAAATCAGCTTACCTGGATTGAGCGATTCGTGTAATGATTAATGATTTAAAATTTAACTGCAAACATACTCTTATAAAATTAAACTTCGGGTATAGTATTAATACCTTGTTTCCAATATGACATAACAGGGAACAATAATTTTAAAACTTATTCAAAGACAAACACATTTATTGCAACATTAACAAGGTTATTTCCATAAGAAGATTCAGTTAAAGAGCTAATAGAACAATTTTTGTCAAACATTTCGTCTCTGTGTTACAGTATAATTTGTAGGTATAATTCAATCATTTAGTTTGAAAGTTTGTATTACCTCTCCTACAAGAATAACAAAAAATAGTAAATCATGCATAGTATAAATTTTAAACGTAAAAAAGATGTGTCAAAGTTTTTTATTTTAAACATTGCTAAATGATTTATTTATTGTGTATGCAATAAAAGGATTTGTATTTTTTGTAATTGTATAAATATACCTTTTTTTAGAAAAAGTCACATATTTCAAAGACTGTATCTCTCTATATAGGAAAATATATTAAAAATATACATAATGACTCACAAATCTTTTATTTCTACTCACTGAACTCTTCAATTCCAGACATACAATCTTCACTGTCACTGTCTTCTTCACTTTCACTGTTCAGGTTTATCACGAAAGATGCTTCCTCCGTCATTAGGTCGATGGCTACCTCTTTCTTAAAATATTCCTCTTCGATAGTTTTTACATGGTTACATTTGGGTATCCAATTTTCTGGTCCCATCGCAGAAAGCTTTTCACCACATAGCTTCCGAACGTCTGCCATTTTAAATGTGGTATTGTGGGTAGCTACATATTCTTTTACTTCCGCCCAAATCAGTTCAATTGGGGTTAGGTCGGGATGATAGGGGGGCAAACGCAAAACATTATGACCTGCCTTGCTTAATTCTGCGTCCAGAATGTATTTCTTAAATTGGGCTTTGTGGTTCTGGATTAACTTATATAGCTGTGGCTTCAACATTGATCTGTCATATGGGATGTTTTTTTCTTCCAACCATTTAACCATTTCCTCTTTCTTGCTGCTTGATGTTGGCGCTTTATCCAGTTCGGAGTTATGATATTTAGCATTATCTATAACAAGGACTGTGTTAGGTTTCAGATTTGGAACTAATTGATTTTTAACCCACTGCATAAAATTTGTCGAGTTCATGTTTTCGTGATAGTCACCCGACTTAATCCCCGCTTTCCACATTGCCAGCGCATTTGGTACAAATCCCTCTTCACCCCCCGCATGAACAATAATGAGACGATCTCCTTTGGATATTGGCGTATGCAACCCGTTAACTGAACCATCTGTCCAGGTTTTACCAGATACATGGGAGGTGCAGACATACGACTCATCCATATAAACAATAGGTCTCTTTTCTTCTCTGTATTTTTTTATGGCAAGCAAATAGGAGATTCGTTTTTCTCGAATATCGGAATTCTCTATTAATATTCTCCGATTATTCTGAATCCTTTTCCACCTAAAACCTAAGTTTTTTAAAATCAATCTAACACTCTCTCTCGAACCTTTGTAGTCTATTTTATCCTTAAGTTTTTCCTGCAAAATTTTAATGGTTGGCAGTCGCTTTTCAGTTATGTAGAAGTCATAAACTGTTCTACGAACAACACTTTCGTCAAAACTGTCAATACCTGTTACAGGTTTTTTTCTAATTCGGGTTTTCTTTGGGGTTGAAAAATAGTTAGTTGTAGCTTCCTCCTCGTTAACATTCAGCTTATTCAATTCGGCATTTATTCGGGACACAGTCCTTACGGAAACACCAGTCGCTACAGCAGTCCGCTCACACGCTAATTTCGGGGGAATTTCGATCTTGTCAATGTCACTCTCTTTTTTCATAAATGTGTAAACATTACTTACTATTTCTTTACTCTGGCTGCTTAACGCCTTCCCAGGAACCCCAACCTTACACTTTTTCCCCGACATTTCCACAACGATTCCAATTCGTAACACACACTCAATACGTACACAACACTTATCCAACGATGTGGACGGTCACAAGTTTAATCTTAAACTGATATATTTTGCAAATTCCAGAGTCGAAGCCATGACTCAGCGGCCGGAAAACAACAACCCTGGTCGTCAACCCCATGAGTCACGCGGCGGGGTTTGGCAGCCCAGAGAACGGCCCGGGCCAATGTTCTTAGAATAGGAATAGTAAGGGTTTTCCGCCTCCTTCCCTTTCGGACTCGCCAGTCCCAAGTGCCAGGTAACAGCTGTCTGACTGTATTTGATAACAGGATTCTGACCCGGACTATCTAACCAACAAAAAGGTGAGCATACTCTAAAATACAGGTTAAGGAATTTGTTTATGACTAAAGATAACCCATCAAGGCTTGTTCGTCCTGTAAGCAGTACACAAAGGCTTAAAATTTCTGTGTCGAATAAATCAAATAATGAGACACGCCTACAAATACTGATTTAGCATCATCAACTGAGTGTTTCTTAGAAACCGCTGATAGGTTTCATCATTCGAGAAGCAAAAAAATCGGAAACTTTCTAAAACAACTGAAAATTCGTATTAAAAAAAATCAAAAAACGTAAAAAACGTCTATCTGGCCAGGAATACTGAACAAGATTAGCTAAAGTAATTGCTGTATCAGATTTGCAACTGTGCACTTAAATGCAACTTTAAGATTACTGCTAGCAACAGAGAGACGCCTTCTCAGGATTTCTACAATTTAAAAGATTAGACAAGGCAAAAAATTTTCTGACGTGTCTGTATTAAATCTGCTGAAGTAAAAAAGACGCTGCCCAGTTGACCAATCCAAACCACCAAGAAACCATTCTTTTGCTTTTTTTATACGTATGGGAAATACGTGTGTGTACAAAATATTTCAGAGATACCTACCACTTGGTATCTCTTGAGTGGTGGTGCCATACTCAACAGTTGTTCTGAATATGACGTTAGTATTGTGCTTGACTCAACTGGCCACCTCCAGGCAATAAAATTGATGTGACGGATGTCATCAATCATTTCAAATCTTGCCTTGCATAGTGCAGTCAATGTACTAGATCACATAATCCTAATAGAAAATATCTAAACTCAGACACAACCATAAAGAAAATGTATGATATGTACAAAATATAGTGTTCAGAAAATAGAAAAAAGCATGTAAAAGAAAATCAGTAATACTATGTTATTACGACACAGTTCAATTTACATTTTTAGCCTCCTGGAAAAGATACTTGTCAATTGATTAAGAGTTTTAAAGTTAGACTGTTACAAACAATCGCAGAACAAATACAAATCGTTGTAAATGAAAAAGAATTGCACTTAAGACAAGCCGAGAAAGCACGGACTAGTTTGAAAGAAAACCAACAGAATTTTTCTATTCTATTTATGTTTGATCTTCAAAAGACCATTTCCTTTCCAAAATGAAGGACATCTGTGTCCTATTACAAAAGGAAAGTGTTTGTCTACAATCTCGGTTGTCCTGATCTGAATAATGGAAAAATCGAAAAGTATTCATGTATGTTTGACCCGAAACCAATGTTGCCAACCATCCAGTTTTCGTCCGGACAGCCCGGTTTTCAAACCAAATGTCCCGGTTGAATGGATGAACCGGACGCAAAATGTCCAGTTTCGTGTGGGTGATTATGACTGTGATAAAATTTACTAGTGCATACGTTCTCAAATTTGATTACAAAAATCAATTCGTTTTTAAATGTTTTTTTCTGATGGTTCAAGGTTCAAGTGCGTGTTACACAAATAAATACTCTGTGGGCTACTTCATTTCAAATTATTACCCAGAGGAAATTGACAGATAGGTTAATTTTACAGTTGCAGGTACACCTCGTGAATATGGCGAAAGTAATGGGGAGTGGTCACACCCTTCCTTAGTTTACTGGAATGTTGAGTATTATTGACTAGATAGTATAGAGTACGCGTACGTACACAACTGCACATTTACTGGCTAATTGTTGAGGTTATTTAGTATTTCAAAATATAATTTAATATATTTCAAAATATTGTAGTGTTGTTTATAATTTTAAGTTGTGTTAATTATTATTTTATGTTGAAGTGAAGTGCTAAATTTAGTGTTAGGAGATTTAGTTTTGATTTGAATACTATGTATTGCGAGATTTTGAAGACTAAATTATGTATAAACAAATAAAAATATTTAAAAAGTCAAATCAATATAAAGGACACTTATTCAATATACATAATTGACTAAATGTTGTATTAAACATTAAATCATTGAATCATTAAATATCGAAGCACAAAGGACACTTCATTACAGAGTTTTTGAAGTCTTAACTTACGTATAAAAAATTAAAGCATTCAGAGAGTAGGACACAATGAAGGCTATAATTTACATAAAAAAGTATCAAATGCTTAAACACGTTTCAAGTCTACTTTCTTCATCCTTGTTTCTATTTTCAAGCAAATATCACATTGGAAACATTCAGGACTGTCCCAGCCGCTATATTGGGATCCACATCTGCCCCAAAATCCACATCCTACACAACAGAGCGATGTTTCTGTATCACATCTTACACAACAGAAACAGTGTTTTTGTCACCAACACTTTTCTCTGCATCATAATTGTACTGTCATCACAATGTTGTCATGCGATGTTTCTGTATCACATCTTACACAACAGAGACAGTGTTTTTGTCACCAACACTTTTCTCTGCGTCATGAATGTACCGTCAGCGCAATTTTTGTCATGAGATGTTTTTGTAAAATCCTGACGTTTCGTCTGTTTCCTTCACAAAAACTTGGGGTTTATTAAACCATCAAACTCTGAGTTCTTTCGTACCACTCCTCCTGTTTTTCCTTAATAATTAATAGACATTGTCTTTTCCTTTTGCTCTCTAAGGTTTTTGCGTCGTTGTTTCTTGCTTTTTTCATATACCTGTTTCCTCTTATCTTTTAATCCAAGTTTTATAGGTGTGCTTGTCAATATCTGGGAGTGCTGTTTGTTCCTTTTTAGGTTTTTATTGTGTTTTGGTATTTGCGCAACAATAATTAATAAAAGGTTAGTGCCTATAATCGAAGATAATGTTGAAGGTCTTGGCAACTGAGTCTGGTATAGAGAACCAGAGGCAGGATACAAGTCAGCCTGTTCTAAAGACGGAGCAACAAGTATTGACTTTGTCATCGAGGTCAAGGATCTGCTGCTGGTGCAGAGTACTCGGTACACTGTGTATATTTGGCAGTGTTGGAGGGTAAGATTACTGTTCTTCCAAAGCCGATAATGGCTTTTCCATCGTAGTACCTTGATATACGCCTTCAGTGGTTGTGAGCTTTTTGTATCATATACAAACTCTGCTGTCTGGAAAGAGCTCCTCTCAGCGGACCAGACAGTTGTTGGGACATCCAGTTGTTGCAGTCTATGGGTTATAGTTAGGATAGACACGACTGCTGTATGGTTTGTTCTGCATCACTCATAATCCTGCATATAAATATGGCCACCATGATTATCACAAATTAACCATGCTGGGTCCATCCATGGTAGTAGAAAATTCTGGGGAAAACTATGGATTACCGGCTCTGACCAGCTCAATCTAGATCCAAATCGTAAAATTAATTAATTTTTGTAGGGCCTATTGATTAATATTAAAACATTTTTAAATAAAAATTTGTGGAAAGGGGCACGTCTGGAGTCACCACTTATTCCAGGCTTTGGATCCACCTACAGCCAGCAGGTTGAACCACGTGGAAATAGATTTAAGTGATCACTCTGGCAAGCCGCTTGCATTCCAGCTCGGGACCTCGTGTGTTACGTTATACTTTTGAAGGCGAGAGTGTGGTAAACACACAATATCCTTATTTGTAGTATTATAGAAACCAGTTATGTAGTGGTGTAACTGTAGAGGTGAATATATCAGAGGGGTCGTGGACTTGGTAGTCGTCTATTTAGAGCAATTCCCCCGCTTTTAAAGTCTGGAGCTAAGGCTGTGAGACAAAAGGTCATGAAGACTGGGTAATATGTTAAGTGATATGGACAGTGCAGTACCTCCAAAACAAGCTTTCGTGTCCAGGATAAGGCAGTTTATATCTAACATCAAAAGACGTGCTGACAAAACAAAACAAAAGTCCATAGTGTTATGAAAGAATCTAAATATAAGACGAACAGACCAAGAGCTACAACTCAATCACTGCATGCAGAGACTTCTAGCAATGCGACCAGTACAGAGAAGAGGATTACAGTCATTTAGGGTAACTTTTAACCAGGAACATGAAACTTTTCAATCTATTCCATAGTTTTAGTCTTATATTTATTATGAAAACCTGTTTATTGGCAATATTCTATTCTATTTTACATTCCCAACTATAAAATTAATTATTTTTGCAGTAATAATTATTCAAATAATTCAATTTTGTGATAGATCAAAGTTATTTTTTGATGTTGGCAAACTTTACACCGTGAAATTATTTCTTTAACAATTAATTATATTTCAACACTAATTTCAGCTCCTTATAACTTTGAATCACTTGCCAGTTTATGACTTTTCTGATAATAAACCGTATTTTAAATATTGTTCATTAAATATAATTTGTTGTTGAATATTTCTCGGACAGGTCAACTCATGGGTTTGAGAAATACTTTTCCAAAGACTATTCTCTTTTCAGAAAATCGGGTTTATTTATATAAACAATAGAAAATAAAAATATATGACTAATAAACAATAAGAAAAGTAATATTGTATATGTCATTCTTATTACAATGTATTCATATTCATAGAGAGTAACCAATCAACAACTAGGCCTCTAGAACCGGGTCTGCAACCTTGAACACTCTATGGTTGGAAGCTGCCAAATTTTGTCTTCTTCAATTTTGTCAATTACATCTTGTTGTTACATCAGGTGAGTTTGAGTTTTTAAGTGTACACTCGAGTTTTCTTTGTGTAGGTCAGGTCCATATGGATTACGTTGGCCCACAATGGTCAAAGCTGCAGTGTTCCCATCTCCAAGATATTTTCTATAGCGGATAGATAGTGTGGTTGCTCCGACCGTTGATTCGTGCAGAATCGGATGTAATACAGTATATGTGTGAAGTTTAAATTAGTAAGAATAATATGGATAGTGAGTTAAGTACTAGTGATCATAGTGATTTTTTTAATTTAAGTGATGTATTTGATAACAGTATTCTGCTCCGGACTATCTAACCAAAAAAAAGGTGAGCATACTCGAAAATACAGGAATTTGTTTATGACTAAAGATAAACCATCAAGGCTTGTTCGTCCTGTATCAGTACACAAAGGCTTTTAATTTCTGTGTCGAATAAATCAAATAATGAGACACGCCTACGAATACTGATTTAGCATCATCAACTGAGTGTTGCTTGAAAACCACCGATACGTTTTCATTATTCGAGAAGCGAAGAAGTCGGAAACTATTTAAAACAACTCAAAATTGGTATAAAAATCAACAACGTAAAAAACGTCTATCTGGCCAGGAATACTGAACAAGATTAGCTAAAGTAATTGCTGCATCAGATTTGCAACTGTGCACTAAAATGCAACGGTAATATTATTGCTAGAGAGACACCTTTTCAGGATTTCTACAATTTAAAAGATTAGACAAGGCAACAAATTTTCTGACGTGTCTGTATTAAATCTGCTGAAGTAAAAAATACGCTGCCCTGTTGACCAATCCAAACCACCAAGAAACGATTCTTTTGCTTTTTTTATACGTATGGGAAATACGTGTGTGTACAAAATATTTCAGAGATACCTACCACTTGGTATCTCTTGAGTGGTGGTGCCATACTCAACAGTTGTTCTGAATATGACGTTAGTATTGTGCTTGACTCAACTGGCCACCTCCAGGCAATAAAATTGATGTGACGGATGTCATCAATCATTTCAAATCTTGCCTTGCATAGTGCAGTCAATGTACCAGATCATATAATTCTAATAGGAAATATCTAAACTCAGACATCAATCATTTCAAATCTTGCCTTGCATAGATAGTGCAGTCAATGTACCAGATCACATAATTCTAATAGGAAATATCTAAACTCAGACATAACAATAAAGAAAATGTATGATATGTACAAAATATGGTGTTCAGAAAATATAAAAAATTATGTAAAAGAAAATCAGTAATACCATTTTATTACGACACAGTTCAATTGAGAGAGATGTTTGACACAAATGTTTAAAAGAGAAAAAAACTTGTCTTAAAAACGCGATTATACATAGCAAGAAAGAGTATTTTGACAATAAAATTATTAATTCAAGCAATGTCAACAAATCAATCTGGCATATTATAAACAAAGAGGCTGGCAGAGAAATTAAAAGAAAAAAATATATCTCTTTGTGTTAACAACAAACAAGTAAGGGATTCAAGCCAGGTTAGTGCCACTTTTAATGACTTCTTCATAAGTACAGTAGATAAATTAATTATTCCTCAAATAAATAATACTTGTCTGAACGATCTAACTTGTTAACCGCAAGCCACGGATGTTAAATTTAAGTTTAAACAAATCACAGAAACTGAATTACACAATGTTGTTATGGCATTTCCGAATAAAACTTCCTGTGGATATGATTGACATTCCCATTACGATCATAAAATCAGGCTTGTGCTATCTATTAAAGCCGTTAACACATGTCATAAATTATTTCCTGACCAGCTAAAAATTGCTAAAATCATTCCTATTTTTAAATAAGGTTTTACAGGATGTTTCTAGTTACCGTCCGATAAGTTTGCTTCCAAATATTTCTAAGCTGTATGAGATTACTGTACAAAGACAATTGTTAAAGTATTTAGAAGATAATTGCCTACTAGATAAGGAACAGCATGGATTTCGCCCGGGCAGGTCCACTCTGACGTTAGCTACTGATTTTGTTGAGTCAGTTATTGATAATATCAATGGAGGCCAGAAAGTTGCTGGTGTATTTAAGGACCTGAGCCGGGCCTTTGACAGTGTCTGCATGACCAACTTCTTCAATCTCTGGAAAATCTTGGTGTTGGAGGAGTTTAACTGGTTTAAATCTTATATTAAAAGTAGGTTTCAGTATGTTCAAATAACAAATTTTAATGCAAACGTAGAAGATTTTAAGTCACCGCTGCAGAAAATTATGTATGGTGTCCCCCAGGGATCTACTCTGGGACCATTGCTATTCATTTGCTATCTCAAGGGTTTGCCTGGAGTGGTGTCTGGGGGGCACGCCAAGGTCTGCCTTTATGCAGATGATTCAACCTATTTAATTACTGACTCAAATGTTGAAAGCTTAAAATCAAACTCTTTTAATGATCTGTCACAAATTCATAATTTTTTTCAAAAAAAAATCTTCTTATGAATATTAACAAAACAACCTCTATTACCTTCCACACCAAACAAAATAAAATAAAATCTGAAATTGATATTGTAATTGATGACAAAAAAGTTGAACAAACAAAAAATACAACATTTCTTGGAATTATAATTGATGAAAACCTGAGCTGGGATTTGCACATTCAATCTGTTTTAACTAAGATTTCCTCATGTATTTATGCTTTGCGTAGAATGTCTGGCTTTTGCAATCTCAACACTTTAAAAACAATTTACTTTTCCCTAATTCAATCCCATATAGCTTATGGGATTACTATATATGGTGCCACAACCAAAAACAACATGGACAAAATTCTTCGAGCCCAAAAAATGCATTACGAGTAATGCTCAAACTGAAAGGGGATGACACTGTCAAGAAATGTTTTGTGGATCTAGGCATTATGACTGTGTACAGTTATTATATATATATATATATATATATATATATATATATATATATATATATATATCAAACTATTTTATTCTACAAAGAAAATAAATATTCATTAAAAAATATTGAATTTGTGCACGACCATGATACTAGAAACCGTAATGATATAATAAAAGAAAAACCAAATATTGAAATCTTTTAAAAAAAGCCATCCTATTTCCTGTCAAAAATTTTACAGGAAAATACCCAAATCTTAAAAAATGAAGAAAATTGCACTAAATTTAAAAATACCTTAACATTACATTTTTTGCATTTGCCCCTGCACTCAATTGATGAATTTTAAATCAATAGTGTATTTGTGTAAATTGTTTTGTTATTACAGTTAGTGATTACATTATTAAATATCATATCTGTATTTAACTCTATTCATACAATGTATTTTGTATTTTGGAATAAAGGAGTTTTGAATTTGAATTTGATACTCTTGTAGCCGACTGACAACAACAAAACAGCATTATAGGTACAGGCTAATAGGTTAACTGTATTTAGTCACTATGGCAACTGAACAATCTATTAATTCTTTAACTGTCCAAACAAAGTAGAGCGTTCTGGTGGCAAAAAGTTAAACTAATGAGTTGATAATTTTGCCCACAGAAAATTATTGCCATTTTCCATCAACTTTAAAGGTATTTTGACATTTTTAAAAATTAAGTAAGTTTGGCTTCATTCACTCACATCAGCTGTCTGATAAATTTTCACACTAGTATTATCATTACTAATTTGATATACCCATCACCAACTAAGGTTTGACTGGCCTTCGGGACTCACCTGACACAATGTGTTCTATAAATTTTTCCACGGTTTGAAAATTTAATCTAATACGTTTAACTCAATTTTATCTAAACATTTGCAATACAAAAAGTAACTTTCCTCGACGGAGGTAAGGCGCTGTGAATCAACATAATGGACTATTAATAACGAACAAAACACTACTTAATCCAATAAGGCTAAGCGAAACGAAGCGTTTTACCTAGCTCTTAGCATGTCGCACGTCAACTGTTATGAAACGTACATCACTATTGGTACCATATGAACATGATATAACATTTTATATTTTTATTTTATGATAAATATTAGGTTTATCTCGTATGTACAGTACACATATTGTTCAGGGGTAATAACAAAATTTACTTGATTAACTTAAGACACTGAACTTAATGTTATATAGATTAATCTTTATTATACATTATAGAAACTTCATTTATTATAAATTGTAATCAAAGGAAGTGAGCCAAATATGGAATACCGTTTACAAATTCATAAAAAAATATTTTTAGCTAAACAAGATTAAAATTTGTGGGTTGACAATGCAGATGAGTTTGCTAAACTAATAACAAAATATAAGGATTGTATTGTTAGTAAAAAACACAAAATAACTTAAACATAAAAAATTAATTTTTTGTTCCAAGTGATCCAAATATGGAATACGTCATGACAATAAACATTTAAAAATTTAACTACTTCAGTTTAATTTTGTAAAATTAAGTTATAAGTTAAATGACCTAAATTATAAAATGATATTAGATTTTTTATCAGTAATAATTTTGGCCAATTTTGAGTTTAAGGCCAACAGATTTATTTGCAGA
This sequence comes from Stictocephala bisonia, assembly GCA_035578905.1. Taxonomy (NCBI): domain Eukaryota; kingdom Metazoa; phylum Arthropoda; class Insecta; order Hemiptera; family Membracidae; genus Stictocephala; species Stictocephala bisonia. Next base: position 396,580 of record JAQJVL010000479.1, on the reverse strand, counting down.
GGTCACACAAGAAGTATGCCGTTTCAGTTCCTGAACAATCCACATTTACTTCCCGATTTATTGCGGGAAACACGTTGAATCCTTTCTTCATATCTCCTATCAGCTGAGCACTTTTGATCACAGAAAAGACAAGTTTGATCTGTTTGATTTCCTTGAATAAAACTACAGTCTAAAGAGTCTTCCCTAATTATCTTCATTACACTTGCATCAAAATATGTATCACATTGTTCGTCTTTTTCTTTTGGTCCGTGTTTTTATTTGCATTTTTCTTGGACCTCTTTGCTTCTGTAGATATGTCCTTGCTGCAATGTGGTTGAATGTCATAGCTGTAGGCCTAGATACTTTGGCACAGGTTAACGTTTTGTTGCCTTTAAATCTGTAGCTCCTTCAATAGCCAAAGACTGTTCAAGATCTCTGCTTTGAAAGGGGACGAAGAGCCGGTGCTCTTCTGCTCTGAATACCCTACTTTTTAACGATTTTTGGACGAGTGATATTTGCTCAGGGCCAATCAAACCATCAACTGATGGAGCTGTGGGAACACTTGGCACTAGAGGCAACAAAATCGTGTGGTTGAAATATATTCCGGTTTTTGATTGTACTGGAGGTGTGCTGAACACATCAAGTGTGTCGTGTCGAACAGAGAGACTGGTCTCCCGTTATGCCTGACAAACATTCTGACTTATTCGCTGTAAGACCCCATACAAGCCTTGTCCAATGGCTGCATCTTATGGTTTGAATGTGAGGCAGAAAAATAATTTTCACGTGATTTTTCCTGGCTTGATCAATTAAATGAATATTTCTTGTATGACCATCTAATACAATCAGTACTGGCTTACTATCCGATGGTTCAACACAGTTAGAAAAAACAGGAGTCTAGATGCATCCACTGGGATGACAACATCCTACAGAACCAGGAGGTGCTCCTTTCATTCATATTTTTCATTGGAAAATGAGAAGTGGATATGCAAAAGTTTTGCCAGCACTTATGCCGGTTATCAAAGTAACTAACAAGCCTCTCTCAGCTGAAGCCATGGCTCCAACTTGCTTACGGCCTCTGTTAGACAATACTGAGTCAATATTAATTTAAATGTTCATACTCGTCATGCTATGACTGAAAACACATTAATGCAAGCAACCACTTGGTTCAAAGTAAATGGTTTTCTGTTAAATGAGAAAAGACTCAGCAAATTTACTTAGTTTAAAGGATTTGCCGATAGAAAACAGTGTAAATAATGTACAATTTCTTGGTGTATGATAAGTTAACTTGGAAACCTCATATTAAATGTATAACTGCAGGCTCTCAAGAGTACTTTTTGAGAACAATTAAAAAGATTTTGTACCTGATAGTTAAAATCTGCTTACCTTGCTTTTTTCAGAGTGCTGTATTATATAGTAATTTGTTGTGTTAAAATTGTAGTCATGTAAATGAAGTTTTACTGTTACAGAAAAGGTTATCCGTACGTGAAGTAATAAAAACTATTTAGATCACTGTAGATCTTCATTAATTAAATTAACAGTAATTACTGTACAGCAATAATTTATACATCCGTACTTTTTACAAAACAAAACTTACATAAACTATTCTTAATACAAGATACAAACCATCACAATGCCAGGAAAATAACACAAATAAACGGTCCATTTAATAAATAACTTAGCAGCTATGAATCAGTAGAACTAATACAATATAATAAGCTACCTGACACACTAAAAAATGAGCCAGCTACTATTTTTAAGAAAAATATCTACCATTGGTTAGCAATAACACCGTTTTACACATTGCAAGAATATTCAATGCCGAGTGTTCCATGCAAGAAGATTTCGGCTAAGTGGTTTTAATTTCTTTGTAAATTAGAAAATTAAAGAATACTTACCCGACCAGGAATAACATCCGTGATGCCCGACTGGAGGGGTTAGTTAAGTAGTTTGGTGGTATAAAATGGACAATTAAAACATCGGACACGTTCGGTGCTCAAAATACGTGAGTTAAAATCACTGGGCAAAAAGTTCTTAAAATTACTGTTTTAACCAAAATATTTAATATTAAAATATTGTAAAAGTAGCTTTTATGCTAAGGCCTCTTAAATTTATTTCAACGAGGAAATTTAATTATGTGGATATATACTTGCGCAGATACATTCTCGTGTTTAGGCGCTGTCAGCACATACCGGTGTGCCACAGATTCGGTGCCACACATGTGGAGGGTTCATGATTAGTTTTGATAATTATCGAAATTATTTTATAGTTCTAAATATTTTTTTATTTACGCAGTTTTACATACAGCACGAAGAAATTTATTTAGTTGTCATGCTGGTAACAACTAAAAAAATGAGTTGCTTAGTTCCAAACCTCCATCTCCTCATACACACTTTTAAAGGCAGAGGGAAAACTGTTGTTATATGTAGATGGGACATTAAAAGGACATTAATTATACGATTTAAATCACCTTGAATTATAAAACTAGAAAATGTTAGTTTAAATCACTCTAAAGAAAGCAGTTAATTCAAATTTCAAGTTGAAGTATAGAGAAGGCCGCTTTTGGTATTGTACGTGTGGTGCAAACATATTTTGGAACAATTATAGCCGGATAAGGCATTTTTGTAATTGACAGAGGGAAATCCTGTCTGAGGAATAAACTTCCGTGGTTTATGCTATTTTGGAATAACTATAAAAAGTCATAATAAGCTGTCAACTTTTTATAAATAAGTTACACACCAAAGAACAATTTTTTCATACCATTTAAAAAATATAATTCAACAGTTCTTATGAAAATCTATTTTCATCGTAATATACTCAGGCTAAAAAATGAGCTTAAGGGATTGATCTATACTCTCAATACTTTGTTTTTAAAACAGTTTCTAGATGTTCGCTCAACTCCTCAGCTTCATTATCACTTCATGTGCATTGTTCCAAACATCAACATAACACACAGCTCATACAATTTTCTCCAACTTCATTGTAATGGCTTTTCAATAAACTAAATATCTTTTTAAGTTTGGTATGTTTCTCTGTGCTGTTAAACAGAAACTGGATGCTTATCGCTTACTATTATGTTGTCATGTGTTACTGACAAGTGTTGATTCATATTATAATGAAACTTCTCTCTAACCAAAGCAGTTGTTTTACTCTTTTTGTGACTGATAAAGAGCATATTTGAAGAATTAAACTTAAAGTGCCATTTGTTATTTGTTTAGTAGCTTAAGGGTCTAATTGAAAGCTTGTTTCTAATCAAATATAGAATAATATAGGGCAATCAATCAAAAAATCAAATATAGGGCAAAACACAGCGTCATGTTTTGGGTAAATTGCTCTGTATTATTGTGGTGATATTATTGCACTCATTTTACGAATTTCAAAATATGCGAATACTCATCGGGAGGCACAAACGCGTGATCAGTCAAACGTTTGCACGGGCATGGTCAAGTAACAGTTTTGACGCCATCAAGGTGATAATGCTATTTTTGTTCAGCTACATATAAGTCATATTAAGTCTTTTATCGATCCTTAATTTTAACATACATGTTGCATTGGCTACGTCAATAATACAGTACATTTGTTAAAACTACATTTTATATTATTTGGTCCAGTGAAGAGTCAGAGAACCCGCCAGCAATACACTCTCGGACACTATAGTAGCACTTGGCCAAAAGAATAATATTCATAAATATTTTTATGACTTAAATGGGTTTGATTCCAACTTTAGCTTGTTTAGAAAAGAATTGAATAACTTTATTCCACCGTAGAAAATGTGGCTTTTCAAAAGTGAAGTAGAATGTGATGGAATATTTAAATTCAGACTATCACGTAACGTATATTGGTGAGTGTTATTAGACCTCTTGCTAGCCTAGTGGTTAGCATTTCTGCTTCCTAAGCAGAGTGTCATGGGTTCAAATCTCGGGAGGTCCACTTAAATTTGCCATAAGGGTTTGAACCGATTTCCCTCAACAATGTTTGGATAGTTAAAAATGTTATAAGCGTATAAAGTAAAAGAATTGAAAGAAGATTTACGGGGATATACATTTTAGAAGTAGTATTATTTCTAGTGTATAGATATATACAGTAGGAAAAGCGCACTGTAAAATATTAGAACTTATGCTATTATTTCTGTTGTGTTGAAAACTTGAAAATAGAGCTAGCAATATCATTAGAGCCTTTAGGATGTTTGTATTCACACCATAAGTATGACAACACATTGCCTTTACTCAGCTAAAAGACTAATCTTTTGATAACCCTACAGCATCTGTAAAATTATAGATGTACAGTCATCGAGAATAGTAGGGCTTCTGATCCGATGTTTTAGGTGGTACCTGTTTGTCCTGACAATTATAAGACATAACCAAAATATCTTTAGTTTTCCATTTATCTAGTATTTAAAACAATGTTTTAGCTTGAAGGCTGTGTAACTCACTTTTGGGACTTTAGCATTTCTTCACCACTTACATTTTCGCCAATTTGTTGTGTTTCTTTAAGTTTTACGAAGTGAGAGCATGTATCACAACTTCAGGTGCACAACACAACAATCATTAAACAAGTAATTGTCAGTATAAAGGGACCATTACCACTAGTTCACTACAAAAACAGCAGGTCAACTAAAACTGGCCAACCTTTACAAGATTAAAATGGTACAATTCCTGTCTATCAGTTCCAAAGAGTCTGATAGACTCTATCTATGTATGTATCCATGACTCCACTCCTCGCTTGACTTTATAGCTGTTCTTTAGCTACTGTCTCAGTTCCAAGGACACTCAAGTTCACATTGGTTCAGGTCCATCTCCTGTAATTGGACCTGAATATTGTCTCGGCCTCCTCAATACTTAGCTGTGATAAGAAATCCCTGACTCTTTTTTTTTTTTAATTGTAAGAGATCGACAACTAAATATATCTAATTCACCGATGTAGTGACAAATATTATTATACAAAACTTGTGCAACATAAATGAATTAGTAAGTTCAATTGATTTGGCTAGACGTAACGGTATTATGACAATATTTTATGAAAATCTTGTGTTATATGAGTGTGTAATAACCAATTTAAACTATGACATTGCACTGAACAAAGTGGATAAGACATTATTTGAACAACATTCATACGGTTAATGGAGGGAAATTAGAGTGGATCGCTTTTGGGATTAAAAGAGAGAAGGCATTGTTTGGGAACTAACATGTTAAGGATAAAACTGCTGGAATAAAATTCTGTTTTTTATGAAGTATTTAGATTGGAAAAGATTTTGTCTAGAACGTATTATGTTTGTAAACATATTTAGTTCAATATGCATAACATGTAGTAACTGAATTTCAGATTTTGTAGGATAATGCAGGTTTTGAAACTATATGACTCATACATATTAAACCTTCGAAATGGTTAACCCAAAGTGGTTGATATGATTTGTATTAGGTTTAATTATTTTCCCAACCAGTTTATTTACTACACATTACCTTATGGCGTCATTTTCTGGTTTGTACTGTTCTAAAAATAAAGGTTTCATTCAAAAATTGCACATCTATGAAAAATTAAATGTAAATAACAAACTTTAATTGACGGTTTATAAATGTAACATTTTTTAAAATTGGATAAAGACAAAGTTTTCTTAGTAAATTTACTATATTGTTTCTCCTATTTTTTGTTGTTAGAAAGAAAAACAACGTATCATAAAAGAATCAGGAAGTGAGTTCTCAATCCATATATCATGTACGTGGCGTGTTCTTGTATGCATAACCTCTGAGAGCCGACCGTACACCTGCTATCCATCACCTCAGACCTAGCTCAGACACTGGCCTAGAAACATGGAATACCGGCTAAAATTATGCGTTTTCTTTAGTTACAGATTTTGAGTTTATGAAATTAACCAAGTTTTTCAATAGTGTCATTACAACTACCTTTGGCAATGATCTTACAACCAATTATATTTTTGGTTGAAAATAGTTATTACATAGAAGATTGTAGGCCTGGCCTACGTTTGCACATCAGACGATTCTCGCTCCATTGTTTTGTATTACATATTAGTTTCTTATGAATTATTAAGTACGTTAAAGCATATAGTGACTGTCATTAACTACTAGTGCAATGTCCGAAACTAATAAGGACTACTTAACATTGACCCAAGTGAGTAAACGACTTCAGTACAATCACTTGAATGTTTGTGAGGTGTTATAATGTAGTGACTGTAGTTAGCTTCTAGTGCAATGTCCGAAACTAATAAGGAGTACTTAACATTGACCCAAGTGAGTAAACGACTTCAGTACAATCACTTGAATTTGTGCCGGCGTGGTGGCTCAGTGGCTAAGCCTTCAGACTGCGGAGAGCAAGGTCCAAGGTTCGAATCCCCACTGAGCCAACGGTCGGTACTTCACTCGTTGAATAAAGTTGACGCACATGCCTGTAGGCCCATGTCAACTGGCGAGTGAAGAATAAATAAAAAAAAATTCTGAGGCTATAATTTCAAATTGGGCCAACCGAACGCTGCTGTAATCGAGGACAAGAAAACTGAAGTACAACTGCTGATCTCCAAATCTTATCAATACTTGTGACGTTATCGGTAGTGTTTCAGTAATAAAGCCATAAGTCTCCTGGTTCGAAACTGGCTAATTACACCTACTTTTTGCCAAAGAAATGCTGAACTGTTATTTATATTTTGACTATTTACTCGTTTTAATTATTATTTTATTTGTTGTTTTATTTGTTACATTATTTATTTGTAACAAATACGAGTAATTAATTTTCTTGAAATCAGACCTGTCATTCGAAGCGTTTGCTGTTGGTAATGTATTTTGAAGCGACAGGAATAAAAATTCAAATTAAAAATCAAACTAAAGAATTAGTACTATCGATATTTACAGGTCTCCCAAAGGAAATTTAGAACATTCTTTTCAAAATTTGAATCTTTACTGGCTGACTTAACAGCCCAGGAACGTGATTACGTTTTGTTGGGTGACTTCAATACTGACGCACAAAAAACAGAGATGTTTGGGCTTCGATTATTAGTCAGTTTTCCACCGAGAGTGACTTCTACATCACAATCGACAATTAATTGACAACGTCATTGCTAACATTCCCAGTGTCACAGTGTCGGTTGTCGATACAACAATTTCGGATCACTATGGCCAAGTGGCTTTTATTGAAGGGAAACAAGCGAAAGGGAGCCAAAAATTAGAAAAAGAGCAAGAGACTTAAGGCCTGAAAACATACGACTCCTCTACAATTCTCTCGAAAGAAAAATGGGACTTTTTAACTGATAATAACCTATATTTTGAACAAAAATGTGAAATGTTTCATAATTGTTTTATCTTTTATGTTGATAGCTGCTGTCCATTAAAAACTATAAAATTGAGAAACAAAAATGTGAAAAACAAATGGATTACAAAAGGAATCCTGGTTTCACGAGAGAGATTAAAATGTTTGTCAAATATATATAAAACAACACTTGATGAGCATTTTAAATCTTGCTTTAGGTATTACAAACAAACTTATAGAAACACAATTGTTCGATTCTTCTTTTCAAATTGGGACATTTCCCTCATCCCTAAAAACTACCAAAGTAACGCCAATATTTAAATAATTCAAATTCCATCAAGTACAACCATTGTTGCCAGTATACTGCATAAATTAAAGTTAGCCTTTAGAAGCAGTATATATTACACCCCCTTTTATTACAAAATAAAGTTACGTTTATGAGTAGGCTAAAGCAGTTAGGACACAGTAGGTCTAGTGTAAGCTATAACCAACCTTATAACCTATAACAAATTTCAGAATATCATATTGAAAGAGACAAATTAACATAAGATACTGACTACAACAAAAATTTTTTTATTAAACAGCAATGTATTTGACAAAATATCATTAGCTCATTAGTGACCTGGCTTCCCAATATATACAATATAAATTAATTTTTGTTAATTTAGAACAGTTCATAATGTGGCCTTTGTCCATAAGATCAGATGAATGACATAAAATACAATGAGGGAGACAAAGGTAGTTGGACATTTGCCATCATTACGTGAAAACTAACAATCACGACGTTTCGATTTGGTAAAACCCAACCTTTTTCAAGTGCTAAAAACTAAATTACATCTACACAAACATGTTATAAAACTACGTTCTTAAACTAATAAACTTATCTACTTTAATAATTATCTACATTTTAACCTATATCCTAGAATGGGATACAACAAAATGAACTTCTACTAAATATAAAAAATATTAACAGGGTTAAATTACTATAACCAATTAGGCGCTGTCAAGGTCACTATATCGAAGAAAAATGTCAAAACACAATTAAAATTAATATTCAAATCAGACTGAAATAAGATTACATTAACTAATCATAAATATATGGTACCTGAAAAACACTGTTAATTTAAAATAACATTCAACATGCACAAAAAATGATATAAATAACTCGGAAGGACTGAGCCTACTATTACAATTACATTTTAACCTGAAAAGACAACAATTGTTAGGAATAAAACAATACAATAATCAAATATTACAAAAATGATGAAGTCTTACGACCCGCAGTATCCAAATAAAATACAATTTGGATTTTCATATATTACGAAGCGATGAAGATACTTTCGAAGGCAGTCATGTCCTGTTTTCAGACGAAAAGCAGCAACAGCATATTTTCTTGAAAAATCTGGAATATAATTTAAATCTTTCCGTGATTTGTGTTTTATTTCGTTTTTTAAAGTAAGTTGGATATTATTTGTTATAGAATATTTAATTTTTTATTTTGCTTGGTAGAAAGGAGTTGTGTTGTTTTGATGGGGTGGATTTTTTTTGTTCCTTGTTTAGTTAGTTTGTCAGCTAATTCATTTCCTCCACATAATACAATGTGAAGGAATCCATTGGAAAATAAAATTTATATTGACTACATCAAAATTAAATAGAATATTTTTTATCAAGTTTCAAAAGAATGATTACAACATTTTTTTCCAGTAAAACAACTTAACTACAGTCTTCTATTAACAATGAAATAGGTTAACATGGAATTAAAAGAATTAGACAAACAAATATTTAAAGAAGACAATTTTTTAACTAAATTGTAATATTTCTCCTAAATACCAAACAAACATGGCAATTCCCTTTTTATTAAAGAATTGAAAATGAAATTATAATACTGGTAATTAATAATGATACTATAATTTTAATCTAAAGAGAAAAGTGCTTCGAAAGGAATGAAAGTAACAATGATTGATATTTACAAATTAAGTTTAGTTGGAGTATTGACAGTGTTACATGATCTGGCAGCGTACTTTGCGCTATAAGTAGTTACTATAGTTGGACTTTGAGGTAGAATTCTATTTGGACTCAGTTGTGCTACAGGTGACTTTGAAGGCGACTTGACGGCGCTTAACGTGATTCAGGTACAGTTGTGTATTCAGAATATTGCATCAGTGCTGTTGAAGGCACCGTCATACGATGCCACGCAAACAATCCTCAAACTACCGTCCTCACACTACGAACTATGTATTCGGCTGATCCATCTTCTTTATCGCATACATGTTTATTGTTTATATATTTATTACTGGGATCTGCAGTGTCTTATAGTTGTCATTGAGTAAATGACATTTAATAATCAAATATGATAATTATTAAAATTATCTGTTTACTGTGGTGCAGAAATTATTTAGCCTTCATCAACAGCGTGAGGCTTCATAATTTCTGTGGTCTGGATGCTTATGGTTGTAGACCCATCCGCCCACCCGTACACATATAGTAGTATTTACGCAACAGATGGGGACGGAATATCCTAGCTGTTGGGAATATGACATGCCCGGATATTCCCGGTGTGTAAATATTCAAAATACTCTAGCAATACTAAATAACGTGTTTCCCATCTAAAACTCTTTTTTTAAGGGATGGCTTGACAGAGTGGATTCCTTTCGATTGTGAAAAATGTGGACTGGTGGTAATGTGTTTAAATTCTCATAATTTAGAAAAATCTTTATAGTCAACTTTGCAGTAAATTGAGTGTCAATTGCAGTTACAACTGTTGAGAGTTATAAGGTTACTAGTAAAGTACACTCATGGTTATATATTCAAATGTTTTAACTTTTACTGAAACTATAAGATTGTTATGATAGATGTTACAATTAATTTGCTTATTCTTTTCATTTTACATTCAACTACTACAACCATTTTACATCCATTCCCTATTCCAAGTTTCTTATTAATCTTAACAATATTTAAAAACAAGTAATATTATATGAACTGTTAAACTTATACACAACAAAAAATACTTGTGGTATTTCGTGACGGCTGGAAACTTGTTTTAACATATTTATTACAGACTCAGAAGTTGTACTTGGCAAATGTATTACTTCAAGGTATTTTGAGTAGTAATATATCACAATTAGATACAATTTTTGATTAAGCTGATTTAAATATATGTCAATTTTTTTCCCATTGTAAATTGGGAATTCAATGAGGATTTAAAGAGACCATAGGTTAAAAGCACTCTTTTAAAGCTGTGTAGTGAAAGTGTTGGATTTAAAGATGTGCAGATGTTTCTTCAGGCAGAAGTTGTTACCGTGTTTGATGTATAACATCCCAAAGAATTATCCCAAAGGACGGGTCTTTATTGTACTACAGTAATTAAAACTTCAGAATCTAAACCTAAGCCATTAATTTTTTCATAGACCTTCACTGATTCCATCATTGTACGACAGATACAACTCGAAAACTCCGTGCTACAGTCACAAGAGCCAGGAAAACAATGAGTAATTAAAAAAAATTGGTCGGTAGTGTAGTTGGTTCAATCCCAGCTTCATGTGCTAAAGGTTCTCAGTTCGATCCCAATCAGAATCAATACATTTTGAGAAGGATCAGCTGATAATCACCGGCTGTTCATTTGTCATTGGGCTATTTATTAATGACACTTTCTAAGGAATAGTCGGCCTTAGTTTGTAACAATGACTGCATTCGCTCATCTACACCCATCACACTCATTCGAAATCCATATTCGCCCATATCCTGACGATCAGCGTCTTATGAATAAATAAATAAATAAAAGTAAGGATCGGACTGGCCAAGGATCGGACTGGTGTTGACAAGTACGAACGCTGTCATAAAGCCTTGTTGTCCTCGAAGCGATTTGTAGCACGTGACGTAAAGCGTAGTAAGCTGAGTCAACGTACGTAGTTGTGTCGCCGACTTGAGGTGCTGTCCTAGCAGCGGTTTGTAGCACGTGACATAAAGCGTAGTAAGCTGAGTCAACGTACGTAGTTGTGTCGCCGACTTGAGGTATTGTCCTAGCAGCGGTTTGTAGCACGTGACGTAAAGCGTAGTAAGCTGTGTCAACGTACGTAGTTGTGTCGCCGACTTGATGTGTTGTCCTAGCAGCGGTTTGTAGCACGTGACGTAAAGCGTAGTAAGCTGAGTCAACGTACGTAGTTGTGTTGCCGACTTGAGGTGTTGTCCTAGCAGCGGTTTGTAGCACGTGACGTAAAGCGTAGTAAGCTGTGTCAACGTACGTAGTTGTGTTGCCAACTTGATGTGTTGTCCTAGCAGCGGTTTGTAGCACGTGACGTAAAGCGTAGTAAGCTGTGTCAACGTACGTAGTTGTGTCGCCGACTTGATGTGTTGTCCTAGCAGCGGTTTGTAGCGCGTGACGTAAAGCGTAGTAAGCTGTGTCAACGTACGTAGTTGTGTCGCCGACTTGATGTGTTGTCCTAGCAGCGGTTTGTAGCACGTGACATAAAGCGTAGTAAGCTGTGTCAACGTACGTAGTTGTGTCGCTGACTTGAGGTGTTGTCCTAGCAGCGGTTTGTAGCACGTGACATAAAGCGTAGTAAACTGTGTCAACGTACGTAGTTGTGTCGCTGACTTGAGGTGTTGTCCTAGCAGCGGTTTGTAGCACGTGACGTAAAGCGTAGTAAGCTGTGTCAACGTACGTAGTTGTGTTGCCGACTTGAGGTGTTGTCCAAGCAGTGGTTTGTAGCACGTGACATAAAGCGTAGTAAGCTGAGTCAAGGTATGTAGTTGTGTCGCCGACTTGAGGTGTTGTCCTAGCAGTGGTTTGTAGCACGTGACGTAAAGCGTAGTAAGCTGAGTCAACGTACGTAGTTGTGTCACCGACTTGAGGTGTTGTCCTAGCAGCGGTTTGTAGCACGTGACATAAAGCGTAGTAAGCTGAGTCAACGTACGCAGTTGTTTCGCCGACTTGAGGTGTTGTCTTAGCAGTGGTTTGTAGCACGTGACATAAAGCGTAGTAAGCTGAGTCAACGTATGTAGTTGTGTCGCCGACTTGAGGTGTTGTCCTAGCAGTGGTTTGTAGCACGTGACGTAAAGCGTAGTAAGATGAGTCAACGTACGTAGTTGTGTTGCCGACTTGAGGTGTTGTCCTAGCAGTGGTTTGTAGCACGTGACGTAAAGCGTAGTAAGCTGATTCAACGTATGTAGTTGCGTCGCCGACTTGAGGTGTTGTCCTAGCAGTGGTTTGTAGCACGTGACGTAAAGCGTAGTAAGCTGAGTCAACGTACGTAGTTATGTCGCCGACTTGATGTGTTGTCCTAGCAGCGGTTTGTAGCACGTGACGAAAGCATAGTAAGCTGTGTCAACGTACGTAGTTGTGTCGCCGACTTGATGTGTTGTCCTAGCAGCGGTTTGTAGCACGTGACGTAAAGCGTAGTAAGCTGTGTCAACGTACGTAGTTATGTCGCCGACTTGATGTGTTGTCCTAGCAGCGGTTTGTAGCGCGTGACGTAAAGCGTAGTAAGCTGAGTCAACGTACGTAGTTGTTTCGCCGACTTGAGGTGTTGTCCTAGCAGTGGTTTGTAGCACGTGACACAAAGCGTAGTAAGCTGAGTCAACGTACGTAGTTGTTTCGCTGACTTGAGGTGTTGTCCTAGCAGCGGTTTGTAGCGCGTGACGTAAAGCGTAGTAAGCTGAGTCAACGTACGTAGTTGTTTCGCCGACTTGATGTGTTGTCCTAGCAGCGGTTTGTAGCGCGTGACGTAAAGCGTAGTAAGCTGAGTCAACGTACGTAGTTGTTTCGCCGACTTGAGGTGTTGTCCTAGCAGTGGTTTGTAGCACGTGACACAAAGCGTAGTAAGCTGAGTCAACGTACGTAGTTGTTTCGCCGACTTGAGGTGTTGTCCTAGCAGTGGTTTGTAGCACGTGACACAAAGCGTAGTAAGCTGAGTCAACGTACGTAGTTGTTTCGCTGACTTGAGGTGTTGTCCTAGCAGTGGTTTGTAGCACGTGACACAAAGCGTAGTAAGCTGAGTCAACGTACGTAGTTGTGTTGCCGACTTGAGGTGTTGTCCTAGCAGTGGTTTGTAGCACGTAGTAAGCTGAGTCAACGTACGTAGTTGTTTCGCTGACTTGAGGTGTTGTCCTAGCAGCGGTTTGTAGCACGTGACGTAAAGCGTAGTAAGCTGAGTCAACGTACGTAGTTGTGTCACCGACTTGAGGTGTTGTCCTAGCAGCGGTTTGTAGCACGTGACGTAAAGCGTAGTAAGCTGAGTCAACGTACGTAGTTGTGTCACCGACTTGAGGTGTTGTCCTAGCTGCGATAAAAAAGTGTACAGTTACGTTACTATTTGTTCAAGAGACAGATAACGTAACTTCGAAAAACTTTCATTAGTGATGTGCTTCAAACCAGGAAAGCATGTAGCCAAATGTTCAGAGACAGAGAAGAAGAGGGGGCTTTTAACATTCTTGTTAAAAAGAATTTACTGAAAGATGATGTGAAATTTAAAGAATATTTCCGAAAGGAAGTAATTTTCTAATAACACCTAATACTTGAGACGTAAACTTGCAGGCAACATATCGAGTGAAACTTGGTGTCGCAATAAGGTAAAATTATTTATGTGATTACAACTAATTAATTACCCTTCCTTTGCCATCATGTTTAACCACTAGTGACTTTAGCTGGCCTTGTTTCCTTTATGTAGTTATATTAATTACCCCTCCTTTGCCATCATGTTTAACCACTAGTGACTTTAGCTGGCGTTGTTTCCTTCATGTAGTTATATTAATTACCCCTCCTTTGCCATCATGTTTAACGACTAGTGACTTTAGCTGGCCTTGTTTCCTTCATGTAGTTATATTAATTACCCCTCCTTTGCCATCATGTTTAACCACTAGTGACTTTAGCTGGCCTTGTTTCCTTCATGTAGTTATATTAATTACCCCTCCTTTGCCATCATTTTTAACCACTAGTGACTTTAGCTGGCCTTGTTTCCTTCATGTAGTTATATTAATTACCCCTCCTTTGCCATTATGTTTAACCACTAGTGACTTTAGCTGGCCTTGTTTCCTTCATGTAGTTATATTAATTACCCCTCCTTTGCCATCATGTTTAACCACTAGTGACTTTAGCTGGCCTTGTTTCCTTCATGTAGTTATATTAATTACCCCTCCTTTGCCATCATGTTTAACCACTAGTGACTTTAGCTGGCCTTGTTTCCTTCATGTAGTTATATTAATTACCCCTCCTTTGCCATCATGTTTAACCACTAGTGACTTTAGCTGGCCTTGTTTTCTTCATGTAGTTATATTCAATAGTTCTGCATGAAATTAGTCATTAATATTATATTGTTATTAACGGATAATAATCAAATGCCAGCAAATAAAATATATTTCAAATAATTAAACTGTTAAAAAACTAACAAAAACACTGATATTTTAAAGTATTATCATACAAGAGCGTTCCTTGTAATCCTCTTTATAATTACTGCCAATAAATATTGTTGAGATTTAATTTTCAGAAACACTGCATTGTAGCCGAAGTCTGGAATGTTGAGATGTACATGCATATGATGTGGTTTGGCATAATTAATTTCTATGTTACTCAAGATATGGAAAATTTGCATCTTAACTCGAGCTATTTCCTGATGAGTGAAGTGTTTGACTGTAGCAGCCATTGTCTTAAAAAACAAATCGACATCATTTTTCATGTCGGGAGTAGCTTGTGTTATATTGAATTTTTCAACTCAGTTCACTAATTTATTTTGGCCTTCACGTACTGAACTAACTAGTACATTATGGTTTTTAGTTTTCTTTCATTTGGTAACTTCATCTTCTGTTGCTTGGGTGGAGGTTGTTCAATTTCATCTTCACCTACCTCAAAATAAGGGTAATCAATATTACCGTAATCCTCATCATAAGTAGCTTCATTAATACTTAATTAAGTTAGTTTCTACTGCCACAGCAGTTTCTTCGCGGGCTCCGTCAACGTTTGTCTATCTCCTGCAGAGTCGGATTTATGTGTATTTCGTCCCTAGGCATTATTCTTACCGCCACCACCTTGAAACATGACACATTTAGGCCGGTGTTAATAAAAACACGGAGAGTTTCTTACTAAGATTTTAATCACATTTGAAAAGGTATTCAAACTCTTACAAACTGAAAAATACATTATGAATAAAAAGAAAAATTAACAAATATAAACTAATATATCTTTATGACATATATCTTTGGGGAGTCTTTATTGTGTTTCCTTACTTTGGTTTCCTCCTACCAAGAGGTACGAGGGCAGCAAGGGTGTTTCTTAGTTCCATATTGAATGCTTGTTTGAACTCCTCCCTCACACTTGTCATACATCCCTGTCATCCTATGGTCCCTCAAACCTATCCATCCGTAAGTAGGATGGGTAGAGACTAAATAGTTTTCAATTGTACTGAAGACATTTTTATGAAGACAACTTATACGTTCTTTAACTATTATTTGACCATCTTTAACTTTTATTTGATTATCGTTCAAAAGTCCAGACTCGATGTGTAGAAGAGCAAACGAGTTTAGCACGTTCTGTTGAGCAGTTTGAAACAGCTGTGCACAAATACATACGAAGATCCATGTCTATGTTGGGAAATGTTAATTGGAGTTAATCATCGATAAGGGATTCTCCTTAACAGCGAAACACTTTAGAACGCTAGATAAGTCAAAAATGAATTTTCTAGATCGTTTTCATAAAAAGATTTAAGTTTTTCAGT
This sequence comes from Stictocephala bisonia, assembly GCA_035578905.1. NCBI lineage: Eukaryota > Metazoa > Arthropoda > Insecta > Hemiptera > Membracidae > Stictocephala > Stictocephala bisonia. Next base: position 380,645 of record JAQJVL010000479.1, on the reverse strand, counting down.
CCGATCAATTATAGTTTCAACTGAAGACCACGATAGATTGTTAAAAACAGAATTATCTGCAATAACGTCATAGGCGTGTTTACTCTTCAATTAAACTGACTTGAGTTCGTCAAGAACATCATAATATGTTTCTACTTTAAACTTATCAAGGCCTGTAAAGTGCATGACTTCGTTTTCATTGGTTTCGGTAGTCAGGGCTTCCCTTTTTTTTCTTACGTTTGTAATAAGTCTCATACGCTACATCTCACCGTTCCTTGGCCATTCCTTTATACACATAAAATATGCCTCTAAGAGAGTGAACGAAAATTATTAAAGAGTCATACAATATAATTAATCTCTCTCCAGACATGTCCACTTTTTGCAAAGTTTGACTAGCGTATTCAAATCTGTACAATATATCGGTTCAAAGTGCCATCATAATCACTGTTTCCAATCTCTTCAAGCATTTCAAGAGTCCTTCCTAACTAGAAGTAACATCTTCATATACAGTATCTCCAAACTCAGAATCACACTTTTTAGATTGTTACATAGTGTTTTACATACACTTTTACGAGCATTCCACCTTTTTCTGACAAACACTTGAGTGTTTTACTTTTATCTTGAGTGAAGCAAAGAATTGATTTTCTTCTTAAGAGAGAGATCTACTAAGGTAGATCCAACACATGTGTTAGAAATGTGTAAATGTCCTGAATTAGGTTAAAGAAGAAGGTACATGATTCCGGACAGCAACTTGCAGCACATGTGCCCACAAGATCCAACGAATGAGCCGAGCAAGGGACAAACAATGCTTTGGAATTTTATAATACGTCTTTTATTCTAGCTTGCAACCCGCTGTACACATATTGCTTGGATGATCGTACGACTGCCCTCTATAGTTGGCTAAATCAATGTAGATTGACATTAACACAGACATTACAGATCTGGCTAATTCCTCGAATTTGTACCCGTATTCGAAAAACAAGAGAAATCTTTCAATAGGAACGCCATTTTCTTATTAAAACCTCGAAACAAATGACAATTGATCAGTGCGACTTATCTCAGTCGTTGAGTCCACTATTATGGAGTACAGGCATAATTATGTGATGATTAGGTCCATGTAAGTAATATCTGTACATTTTTATGCTCATAATTAATAAGAACAATTATCAACATAATTAAATAAGAAGTAAATTATGTTAATCAGTAACATTTCTATTTTAAGAATAAATTCAGGTTGCTAACAGACAGTTCATTATGAGGCACCTGTTCCATCTCGTTAGTGATAGCATCTGTTACTTTAGAAGATAACAATTCAATTACTTGTGCAGTTCAATTACAGGTAATCCCTGAAAATAAGATTACAATAATAAAAACTAAAGTTCGGAGCCCATTTGCCTAACCTAGAAAAAAACCTAAGTGTTTTATATTAACACCTGAATAAATTGTTTTTATACAAAATACCTGTTTATATTAACAGCCGAATCAAGGATGAAGAAGGCAGGAAAGACGAATAATAAAGACAGAACGAAACAAGATAACGACACAACAAGAAACCAACACAGAGGAAGGAGAGGCTATCCCAGAGACGACCATGCGACGAAGGTGAGGATGAGGCATGAAGTAATATACTTTGCACTTGATTTTATGTTTTTTAAGTAGTTTAGTTTATGATTTTGCAACTGTAAATTACAAGTTTTGCCCGTAAAATATGTTGTTATGCTTTATTTCCAATTATAGCCCCATTTAATGTTGTATTTTTCGTAAAATTCTTCATTAATAAACGTTTTATACATAGAAAATAAATACCACTGGGGAAGAACCTTATAAGCCCATTTTTTCGATTTTCCTTCAGTTGTATGCAGCAATACAGATACTATCATACTATTGTATTGTTGTTGAGAAAACCTGATAAGTCCACAGCTACCGTAATTGTATGAAACTCTGAAAAGGGAAGAACATTACATGTCCATGCTAAACAAAGTGAAACCCCTTATAAGACCATTTTAGATGGTGCTAACCCTGATCTGCCATCACTGACAGGACAGTCAGTGCAATCCTGCCCTCCTTAGCCGATAGACCGTCCAATCTCCAATTAATAACAAACTGAGAAAATGGCCTATTTACATTTCCATGCTTTCAATTTTTATATCACAAAATGTCCTTAACATTTGAAAATACTGCTCACTAAAACGAAGCCATGATAAGGTTTTTTCTGGCTTTGAGTTTCAATATACACTATAACGGTGTCTAATTATTACTATTTTATAGTTATCAAAATTATTCTAAAAAGGCATTTTAATCGCCTACCCCCATTTAAAGAATTGTGCAATAGAAAATGGTGAATCACTATTTATAATGAGGCTCTGTAATTAGATCTGGACAGCAGTCACTGGTTGGCATTATATTTCAAAATCTCTTCTATTTTGTAGCATGAGTGGCACTAACTTCTTTAGAATGTCTTCTTTCTTGGATTTCAGAAAACCTCTAGGACTTTCCTTTTCACAGGTTGAGGATTCCGGATTTTTTACAAAGTTTAAGGAAATTTCATCAGTAGAAAATGAATTTTTGTCCTTAAAATTTAAATTGTCTCTCTCAAAAAAAACTTGAACCATATTGGCTAATTATAGTCTCAGATTATATTTTGTTATTTTACTCGAGGATGAGTAATCAAACTCAAGGAAAGAGTCATTAAAATTCATCTTCACAACAGTTGCCTTTTACCTGTAAATTGCTATTTTTACAGCTTCATGGAAATCTTTAAAGTTGTAGATTTTATCTTTTGATCCAAGTTGTTTTGGTACCTGATAGTGGAAGTTATCAGCAGAAATGAAGGTGTGCCCTGGCTCTAAATAATTAAAAACTATCTCTGAAGCTTCAATTTTACCACTATTGACGATATAAACCATAAATTAAAACAGTCCCCAGTTTTTGTTTTATGCAGCACAATTGTCCATCCACAAGATAATCTCTTTGGCATCCCCGTTCAAAATTAAGAACTTGTAGATTGTGTAGACAGCTTTGTGCCAAATGCATGCAATTGGCCTGTATATCAGGTGGTTTATTACCAACTGGTATGAAAGATCCGTTTAGTACGATCATCCGCCTGCTGAATAAACACTCCTTGGATTCGATCATTTTTGGAAGCATCACTGCTTTTTGTAAATCCATTGAATATACAACTATTTTTCTACACCATATTCATTTATTTTAGTTTCATCTGCTGATTCCTGGTAGAATTTTCGCACTTCTTCATGTCTGATCTTGTGGTTTAAATACATTTTACATTCATCGCATAATTCATCAGGGGTTTTAGAATGATACAGGTTGTTTTTAAAAAATTATACATTTTCGCACTATTCATGACCAAGTTTTGCAAAAGAAATATTTTGTTTTTACAAAACTGATCGGTATAACTCATATGAATATTTTTTCAGGGTATGTTTTTGAGAAGTCATCATGCATAATGTTTATGTTTACATCAGTTGATAAGCACTTGCTGAGTGGAGCGTGTTCTCGACGATAATGATGAACACAGAGATTGAATTTCATAATGTGATTAATAATACAATCCCTGTTAATTTTATTATGAGATTCATGCCTCATCGATAAATTGTCTAGTGATATCATCCACATATTGATTCAAAATATTGAACACAGCTGTGTTATAGTTTTTGGCATAGTCTACGATAGTTAGGAAAAATGTCTTACATATATGTTTGATTTCTTCTTCATTGACTGTATACAAGAAAGTTTTATTTTTCTAGATTCATCTTTGTCGTCAACTGTTCTCCTGACCACTTTTTTTCTAGTCACTCGACTGAAAATAAAAAGTTTTCTTTACGAGTTCTCCAGTGACAAAAACTGTTCATAAATACTCATTCTCATTTCTTCTCAAATGTTCTATGTACATTTCATTTTGCAGCGATTTACAAATTTTTTTTGACTTGATTGTTTTGAGGAACTTGATTCTTTTGACGCCCTTATTTTCTTTGGAAGACCCTTTTTAGTAAAACCCATGCCATTCTGATGATTAATTTCAACGTTCTCCTGGTCTTGAATCAAATTTTCCGAATGTGTTGTTTCTACTACAGTAGCTTCAATAACATTTTCAAGTACATTCAAGTTTTTTTAAAGTTTTCAGGAAAAAAATTGTAAAACTGCAAACCATACAGTTGCATACTGACTGACACCGAAGTGCCTATAAAAACAGAAGGAAAATAAACCCTTTTGTAAGTTGATATTTACCGACTGAGATGGATTTCAATATTTTTTCCAACTACTTCAGGTTTTCTCATAATCTACAAATGTATATTTGCCATTTATAGACAGTAATTACTCTTAAACTTATTCTCTGTTCCTACTCTAAATTTATACGTTTTCAAAAGCAGAAAATGAAAATTTTGATGATAGTTATAATATAGGTGAGATGAATAATCATCCCCCCCAAAAAAAAAAAAAAAAAAAAAAAAAAAAACAAATTTTACAAGTTACGGTTTTCACTTATGAACAATAAAATATTAGAGAAAACTTACCTCTAGATCAGCAATTGTCCCTTCTTTCGCTGTAGTACCATTTATTAAGTCATATACATTTTCAAACATTCCGTCTACAAGAGTCTCTTGATCATCTTGATGTAGAAGATTGGATGAATCGGTTGGTGGGTCAATACCACTTTACGAGTATGGAAGAGTCGGTGGGTCAGTACCACTGTACGCGTATGGAAGGGGTTGTTGGGTCAATACAACTGTACGTGTATGATGGATGTATCATGTACATCCATCATACACAGTGGTAATGATGTACGTGTCATTACCACTGTATGTGCATGGGTGGGTCGGTCGGTGGGTCAATACCACTGCACGTGTATGGAAGGGGTTGTTGGGTCAATACAACTGTACGTGTATGATGAATGGATAGATCATTACCACTGTATGTGTATGAATGGGTGGGTCGGTGGGTCAATACCACTGTACGTGTATGGTGGATGGATGGGTCAACAGCACTGTACGTGGGTGGGTGTCCAGGTCACCAATGAAGGACAAATAAATAGACTAACCCAGTCCAACTAGCCTTTATGAGCACATAGACTGGTATTTTTATTTTCGAATATACAATTAAGTAACCAATCTATATTCGTAAAAGATTTATATAAGTTTTAGCAAACTATTTTCTGAGTATCCTAGTACTTTACGAGGAAGAAGAATGTATAATAAATTCAATGTCGAAAAAAATATGATTTACGCCTTTAAAAATATCGATGATGCAACAAAGCAACACGTAACCAAAAATATATTATAGTTTGTATAAGTGGATACAACCATGGATTGTATATAAAGTACTGTAGTAATGAACAAGTTTACTCAAGTATGAAAGAAATGTTTATGTAGATGTATAATTATTTATATTTTTTTATTTTCATCACTTAAAATTAAATGCGAATATTTACCGAATTTACGCTTTGCAAAACAATAGAAAAAATGATACGTTAGGCAATTGATTTGATGACTAATAAGATACTATTTAATCCAAAGCCCTGCGGTAGTACGGTGGCAGATGTCCCGCTAGGGCTGTGATGGGGTCATACACCAATCACCCCTTCATTGTAAGTGATAAACAGGCTTTGTCCCCAACCCCAGACTCACACGACCTACTGTCCTCTCAACTCCTGCTCCTTTATGTCTTCAAACCTTTATTTATATATACTGTAGTAACCGATATATAACTGTTTATATTAGCCAGTAAGTCCAGATTTGTTATCTCAATAAGTAGTAGATTATGTAGTAATTAGTTAATTACTAATGCAATTAAAAGTGTGTTGTACGTTGTAACATTTCCTCAGTAGATATATTAAAAATACAACCAACCTTGATTGAGATTTGCTTCAGTTTAGTATTGGTCTATTTCTTAATACTGTAAATTCTGATGATGATGATGATGTACTCCATGTCCATTGAAATTTTTTACCCAGCTAAAGATTTTTCTTTTAAACGCAATGTATTCAGAAACAGCTGTTTGTACACAACCATAATCTATGTTTAGTCTGTATATTAAGGTAAACTGTCTTCAGCGGTATGAGAGTTTTATACTAGAGAATACACATTTATCCTTTTTTTGGCCCCAAGTTAAGGTTTCCCAAAATGTTGTAAATATGGGCTCCCCAGAGACTTCAGCGATATTTTGAAATGTTCAAAGCCTTGAACTAATGCAAATTCACTTCCAAATTTATGGACCTAACTTTCTTTATTCACGGCCCTCAACTCGTTTTCCTTTATTGTCTTTTGATCTTGCCTATCCTGTTTAACTTACCCTCTTTTCTCTCAGATATTTTTGTCAATTGTCGAGCCATTCACTTGGTTCAGCTATTTTTTTACTTTTTTTCTTAATTAATTGTAGCTATATTGACACAATAAATCCCTTTTCTCAGTTACATACTCTGATTTTTGGTTATCATTCTTAGCTTTTTTCATTGTTTTATTTGCAAATAAAACAATGCAATGTCTGCATCCCTCCTATGACAATGGCGCCCGGTCAGAACCATGAAAACTGTGTTTTTCACCGTTCAGGACCATGAAAAGCTGTGTAATGAATAGGACTGTAGTATTTTTACCTTACACATTTTCATCTACAGGTAATGCATCGTTTAATATCACCAAAAAATGTTCAATGACTGGTTCTTTAATCGTATCGACTAATGAGATTATAACATTGTAAACTTCAAGATCTTCATTAACTTCTTCTAGTGGTCCTATGAACTTTTCTTTTTGTAAATTGTCAACGTAAACATTTTCGACTGAAGTGTCTTTATAATCATAGTTTATAGGGTTTGTAATATTTTCAACACTCAAGTTTTCATTTTTATTTATTGTAATGTTCTGAGCTTCAATTTGAGTATTGTGAATATTTTTACTAGTTGAAACATTGTTTTCTAAACATATACAAAATTAGGATATTTCCCGCTATAGTCCGAATAAAATACAGGTACTGGCCGAACGGCCACGCGCCGTTGGTCTGAAATGACAAAACTACGAGCTTTAATATGCTGTCAAACTTAAAATAAGTAAGCAATAATTTTCTAACTAACTGTATAGTGTCCACCATGTTATATTCTTAAGAAAAAAATATGCTGGAGATTTCGCTTTAACTAATTTGCTTTTTATTGTGATATTTGTGTTTAAGAACACGTTTTTATGAGTGAAATTGCGCGTGAGTTGTCTTTAACCTATCAATATAGCGATAATAATAATAAAATAATTTTTTGTGGATCGAAGACAGTTTGATTCGTTGTGATTTGTTTGGTATGAGTGTCATTTAATAATTCAACAAGTTAATGAGAAATTAATTTTCGTAAACCCTTGCAACATTTCTTTTTGCTAGACAACATTTCTTTGGGCAAACATTAACTGAGTTATTTATGTAGTACAGTACTAAAATAATACTGTGACACTAATAAAACATGCAGAAAAAATGAAGAGTTGATGAAGTAAATCATAATTCGTTTACATCCAGGCTGTGTTGGACGCGTAAAGTTATAGTCTGCTCAAGGGAAAATGTAGACCGGATATTCAGCCCAAGCGTAAAATAATCTTAACAATCGACGATATTTCTATATAAGAAACGTTTCGCCAGTAAGAAATAAGGTTAGTTAGTTGACTTTGAGGTGTGTTCATGTTCAGTTCTTAATCGATTTAACAGTTCTTCACTGCTTGGTACAGTTTAGCCGCCAGTTTATTTTTATTACAGCAATTTAGTTTTAGTGATATTACAACTTTTTCTTATTTAGATGTGACAAAAATGTTATTGGATTCAGTGTGTATATAATTATCAGAGTTTAGTGTAATTCTAATATTTAGACCCTTTAAAATTTTTGTTAATAGTCTATTAATAATTGACAAGAAGGCGTTGTGTTTACAATGAAAGAGAGCAGAGCTGAGCCAGTGGCTGTACAATGCGCGTGTGTTATCACCGCAGCCTTGTTGAAAATTTAGTTTTGAATACTACTAAAACTTCCTTCCTAGTTTAAGAACAATTTATTTAATACGATAGTACTATTTTAGTGTCACTTAAATAACACAATTAATTAAGGATGAAAGAAATTTTTCTAGCGTTTGTCATTGCCGAGTTTGCAAACGTTACCAAAAACATTAATTTTTCATCAACTTGTTTGAATTATTACACGAGGCGTATACCAAACTAACCACAATGAATCACACTTTCATCCATTCACAAGAAATTGTTTTATTATTATTATTCTCGCTACAGTGACAGGTAAATACGACTCACGCACAATTTTCACTCATAAAAACGTGTTCTTAAACACAAATATCACAATAATAAGTAAATTAGTTTTTTTCTTAAAGAGGTGGACACTATAAAATTAGTTTGAAAATTATTGCTTGCTTATTTTAAGTTTGACAGCAAATTAAAACTCAGAATTTTGTCATTTCAGAACAGCGGCGCATGGCCGCTGTACAGGTATGGGTGGGCAAGTGGGTCAATATTACTCTACGTGTATGGGTAGGCGAGTGGGTCAATACCACTGTACGTGTATGGGTGTTTGGGTTGGTTAATACCACAGGACTTGTATGGATGGGTGGGTGGGCCAGTACCAAAAAGTTATTTTATTCGGACTGTATGCATGTCATAGATAATACGATCAATGCTTGTTAACCCTCGCTCTCAGCTCCCGCAGCTATCTGAATCTTCAACACTTTATTCGTCTGAAAACGAGAATACTATGCAATATGAAAGTAATACATCATAACTACTGTGAAATCTGTTTATTTACAGTAATTAAATTTACATAACCTTATTCCAGTTTATTCTTACATTTTAGCCTCTAACATTGCAGAATATTAAAACGGAACTAAACTTTATCAATATAATTGTACAACTATTCAACATAAACTTAAAACTACTTATTCAGTGTTATTTCATTGTTATTACAACGAAATTAAGATTAACACAATCAGCACAGCTCACTGCAATGTATCTAAAGAAGACCGTCTCATCACACTTACGGCACTTGCTATTTCTTAATAACTGGACAAGTGACACCTCCCTTCAATTGATATTCAGATGAAATTTCGAATTATCTTTTTTTTCTATAGTAAGTCAGGTGTCTGGGTGATATTTCTCCTTCAAATTACACTCATCAGCTGATTTTGGTGAAGTTCAGAGTTGCGATCTCTCAATTCTATTTAACGTTATATTACGCAAGATTGTAGCGAGCAGAGCTGCCTCTAAAATTTCATCTGTTTTGGCAGTGTGCAAGTATATGATTGTTTTTCACCATGATAAAAGTTTATACAACTGTTTGCCGTTGTTTACTTTAGCTGAAATGGAACATACGAGAGTAGTAAAAAACACATCCTCTCCCTTATTTATACAACTAAGATATTAAAATAAATATTGTGTATTTTTATAAGAAATCTTATAAGTTTGTTCACAATTTTTGAAGTTATACTTCTTTGCGCCCGTTAGACACTTTGGGATGGGATGTTGGTCGAGAAACCGCGTCACGCTGAAAAGTAAGAACAAATTTTTAAGAACTATCGATTAATCGATTGTTAATCGAAGAAATTACTGATAATGATAATATAGGTGTATAATATAATAATGAAGTCACGTATAATATATTGAAGATAAATATATTGAATAATATTGAAAAATGTCTTATATTTCATTTATATATCCTGTCTGTTTGTGTGCATGAGTGGGTGTATGAGAATGGCCAAAGAAGTATAACTTCCACCGTGTGGTCCGACGCACACCCAATTTTTTTTTCTTATCGACGTTATTCATGATATTTCGTTTAACATTTTTAAAAAGGTTGCAATTTTGACTCTAGTGATGATAAATATTTGTCTTTGAACAGAGAATAAGTTGTAATGAGACATTTAACCTTTCAAAACAATAACACTTTTTGTTTCAATAAAAACTCAAATAGGCAGGGCCATCGGTTTTCGGCGAGTTAATTATTTCCAAATTTTGTAATCAAAATTAGTTAATGCATCTTCCCTTGAGACAGGAAAAATATTTTTAAAAATGTGCTAACCACTACATTAGAACTTGTGGCCTTTTAAAGTGGTGAATTTATCTGATTTTAAATCAGTGTTAAGACAAAACCATTCAAAGTAGACTACAAATTAAATATTTTAACACTACTTTTTCTACACATATCTGAAGGGATTAAGATGTTTTCAGTTTTTTAATGTAAAGTTTTAAATATTTTTCAATTAAAAAAAATTAAAACATCTTAATCTTTTCAGTTATGTTTAAAAAACGTAGTTATAAAAGAACTGATATAAAAAAATAGTTATACAATTTTTTATATATTTTTCCTGTCTCAAGGGAAGGTACATTAACTAATTTTGATTACAAAATTGGGGAATAATTAACTCACCGAAAACCGATTGTTCCAACTTATAAAATACTGTTGTAATTATTCTGACCTGTTCTTCCATATCACCGTTCCACACATTTTTAACGCCCTAAAGTAAGATCAGTTGAGTAACTTATTACACATGTGGCAACCGGCGGGTGGTAGTTGTGGCAGCTGAGAGTACTTGACTGCAACGTGGCGGCCACGTGGCGGTCACGTGACTTGGAGCACCAATCACGAGGCGTGTCATGTGATCCATTACACTAACTATGTTATTGTATCAGCTGATTGTTCCGGCGCGCGTCCGCTCCGCTCTGGCAGACCGGCAGACCTGTCCCTGTATCGTCTTGGTGTATCACATCCAGTTTAATATACGTGCGGTTTATAGTAAGTTGACTTACCGGAATGAATTATTTTTACAAATATTTTTCCTATTACCTTTATGATTGTACAATAACTTTACAAATTCTAATGATTGTATATATTTAGATAATTGTGCTGTAGTCTCATATAACATCTCCAGTTATATTATTTTTATTCATATATTAATCACTTTATAAGGAATATGTATTATTGTATTTATAAGATTATTATTGAATTTTCCTTTTTTTCTATAGTAAGTCAGGTGTCTGGGTGATATTTCTCCTTCAAATTACACTCATCAGCTGATTTTGGTGAAGTTCAGAGTTGTGATCTCTCAATTCTATTTAACATTATATTACGCAAGATTGTAGCGAGCAGAGCTACAATATAAGAATATAAGAAAATTGAACTTATTCATAATGATATAAAGTGTTTGTTTTGCAGCTCGTATTCATTCATCGTAACAACATGACCATTAACAAACTAGTTAGGACTGGACAAGATAATTATTGGCACATTTAGCCTAATCAAGCCATTAAGATGGGTCCTCCCTCCAGTTTGATCTGTGGGCTTTTATGGACTGTTTTTCCTTGTTGTACTTCATTTAAGTGTTTTTGTACTATAGCATTTACAGAAAATGTACTTATTATAAATATTCATTTAACCTCGCCATTTGTACACTTTGTCAATAGAGCCATTTTTCATTTCCTTTAACATATCCTTTATCATAACAACTAAGTGGACATATTGATTTTGTAAATTTAACTTATATTATTTATAAAGATACATTAATAATTAATTTTACCGTTGCATAATGATATTCAAATATGTATTGGTGTTTAAATTTCAAAATATACATTTAGTCCAAAATTTATCTTCAATTAAAAAGATATACTTTAACAGTTGAAACTTCATAAAATAATATATTTTAATGTATTATAACACATTAATATGAAATAGTAATGATTCGTTCATTACAGCGAAAGTGTGTCTTATTGTACCAGATAGGGCTAAGAAATGTTCTCTAACAGCTACCTGGGGAGCCTGGGCTGCGTGCAAGGACGGTCTCCCATCCAAGGAATAGTCACGATTAATGTTGCTTGATGCCGTTATATTACGATAACGTAGGAAACGGCTCAAGTTGACTGGCAATGAATCGTTATGTATTAGAGAAATTCATGACAAAGGAATAAGCGCAAAATAATTAACAATATTTCAATCATGCTTACTGCTTCTGATTAATGTAACAGTCTTTGATTGTTCAAAGACAATCTTACACTATTTAAATGTATTTTTAACCATATAATGAAAATATTGTTAGACTACTAAAGAATTATTATGGATTTGTGTCTAATGTAATCCTGAAATAAAAGTTACAAGATTGTTTACACGAGCCAATATCTACAAATACGCGGTTCTTCGTCAACTATGAATGTGAGTGTAGGCCTACTACACAGGGTAATGGAGTGTCAATTTTTATATTGGCCAACTCGTTGAATATAACTATTTAGCCCTATTCGTGTATGGAGCAATGCCAGGACCAACTGTAGTGAAACGAACGTGTGGCGGACACAAGTAATGTACGAGGATCACTGAAATATATGTGCTTTAAATAATAAAAATAGCCTGATTACTTTCACTGCACACAACTGATTCCCACGACGTCCCTGGTCCCTGCGGCCCTATCTCCTCCCTGGGGACCCCCTGGAACTGCCCACGTCACGGGTTCTCACGCACTTGTCGTGATATAACCTCCCCTACAACTGACTTAGTATACAACAAAGTACCGTATTTAATGTAGATTACTTGAAAAATATTAATTAGGAAAAATAGATAAGAAATTTAATATTTGTCATGAGGTATTAATCAATCAATGACACTTTCTAAGGAATAGTCGGCCTTAGTTTGTGCAATGACTTCATTCTCTCATCTACACTCATCACACTCATTTCAAATCCATATTCGCCCAAATATTATCGACCGAAATCTAAAGAATAAATAAATCTTATTATTATTATCCAAAACAAGCCACGTCCGGAGCAGTGTGCCTTGGTGAGGCCGCAGGCCGAACTTTACCCCGAGAGACCGTAGGCCGAGTTCCACAAAGGGGCTAAAGGTAAACGTGGAAGACTTCTGAAAAGAAATTTATTAATAACCTACAATGTAGAGCAACAACAAGCGATCCTCAGGATCATCTGGGAGATATGGGTGCTACCTCTTCAGTTTGCAAAATTCAACTGAGCGATGCTCGGACTCCCGGGTGTGTTCAAATTCACACCCCATTAGAGGTACTAGCAGCCACATCCAAATGTCGGCACTGGTGGCGCAGTGCTGTAACCCAGCTACTTGGGGACAATGTGTTTGGGAGATTGTAGGCGATAGGTTCCATGCTCGGTCCTCTTAATACCGACACGGCGTCCGCTCAATGATTGCCATCGACGTGGACACTACTAGAGAAGTCTGGTGTGTCCATGTTGAATGGTAATCAAGGCTCAGATGTTGTGTAGGGTAGAGGACTGAGTGTCAGATTTGTCAGTTAGCTGAAAATCAGACCAACACTACGTGGGTTCGGATGCCACGTAAAGCTGTAGGGCTCATAGTTGCCCTAGCTATTGGTCTATTAATAAATAGTCCTTTTTGAGGTAAGTCGAACTCAGATAGTAACAATGACCACACTCGTTTATATACACTCATTGAACCCTCATATTCACCCATATCTCTCTGATCGGCGTCTTAGAGATGAATAATGAATACATTCACACCCCCATCAAACCAGTTTGATCTCAGCGAGTTAAAATGTCCAAATTCACACCTCTTGGCCAAACAGGAATATTTCAGCAAGTTTGTGGTTTTAACTGTACCTACCAATGACAACTAAGTTTCAGGTATGCGTTAAAAGATCCTCTTGGTCAAGCAATTCTTAGCCATATTAATTAAATGAATATTTTAGAGATGAAGCCTTTTCAGCGTCCAGTCTTGACACAATTAACCTTTCATTGGAACCAGGCCTTGGCAAACAATCTTTTTGCTATTCCAAGCATCTTTGAAATAGTGTACATTTCACTATACTTACTTAAGGAGATAAAGTACGTGACTGTTTAAAAAAAAAAAACAGAAATGGTTAGTTTATTTATTTATTTTTTTGAGTTTTTAATGAACTCTTAAGAACACAGTTTTCCTATAAATTATTGTGTGCAGCCTTAAGTACACGTTTAAATAAGAAATAAACTGTATTTAAAAATATTTTGATTGTTTGTTTGTTGTAATTGCTTGGTTGAAGTATTTATCAAATATATTGTAAGTAAATATTTTACATATACATACGTGTACGTGCGCATGTGCGTGTGTAAATAAGCAATACTATCATACTCCATTTATGTTAACGACCTTGTCTTGTTCCAAAGGCATGTGGAATGGTGAACAACTGTCTGAAGAGACCTTTACTGGAGAGTGGCCCAATAGTATGTTTGAGAAGTTCTTTAGTTACATAGGGGAATTTCAACTTACTGTTGAGGTAAACTGTTTACAAGGGGGATGTACAGTCCAGGACAAAAGCATTGAAGCATAGCCTAGGGGTGTGAATTTGGATATTTTGAGACCTCAAATCGAACTGGTTTGACAGGGGTGTGAATTTGGATGTGGCTGATGGTACCCTTGTTGGGGTGTGAATTTGGATACGCCTCGGCCTCCCAGTACTTAATACATAAATGTAACACAGGTATTACAAAATTGTAAAATTAGATTTGTTTACGATAACAGCTTATACAACACATAACTTTAATTTTTAATGCAGATATTGTTGATAGACCAGCTATTTTTATTTCAATTAACTGATTTATTTCTAGTTAATTTGACAGTGAAACGCTAGAGAATTACTCATTACTTATAAAGTAATTCTTAAGGAAGTTTTACCTGCTTAATTGTATATTTTATTTTAGAGTAAAAATATCAAAGTCGAAAGATGTATTAGATCTAGCAATCCAAAAGGAGTGGGATTTTGTCGATCGGAACTATTTGTTGCAGTTGTATACAGATCGGTGTAGCGATACGAACATTCAGACATATATACATTAAGAAGTGGCATGAGAAGGGTCAGTGGTACTGGATATAATCTACCTCACGAATACATTTGGGCCCTCTCGTATTTGCCCTTTGATTCTTTGACTCTAGAAAATATTTTGACTACAGTATTTCCTTTGCTTCATTAGGATACAAATACGACTTATCAGTAAAAACAATTGTTTATATGCTTTTACATGCCTTATATTATCATACCTCTAAATGCATCATTAAGATTTATGGATGGTAAATAATCATAAGCTGCTTCTTAGTAGTAATAACCATCCACCTGAGAACAATATTAAATATAATAAATCATATATAGCTTTGTCAAAAATAAATATGTTCAGTTTTGTTTCCTATATTTTAGGGCTTTCTCTGAAAGAAACAAAGTACTTCATGTGGTCCTGGTTTATACGCACATCACACTTGGAACACTTCATTGCTGCAGAACACTTCATGTGGTCCTGGTTTATACACATATCACAATGGAACAGTTCATTGCTTTAGAACACTTAATGTGGTCCTGGTTTACACGCACATCACACTTGGAACACTTCATTGCTGCAGAACACTACATGTGGACCTGGTTTATACGCATATCACACTTAGAACACTCCATTGCTGCAGAACACTTTATGTGGTCCTGGTTTACAGCACATCACACTTGGAACACTTCATTGCTGCAGCACACTACATGTGGTCCTGGTTTATACTCATATCACACTTGGAACACTTCACTGCTGCAGAACACTTCATGTGGCCTTGTTTTATACGCATATCACACTTGGAAAACTTCATTGCTGCAGAACACTACATGTGGTCCTGGTTTATACTCATATCACACTTGGAACACTTCATTGCTGCAGAACACTTCATGTGGCCTTGTTTTATACGCATATCACACTTGGAAAACTTCATTGCTGCAGAACACTTCATGTGGTCCTGGTTTATTCGCATATCACAATGGAACAGTTCATTGCTGCAGAACACTTTATGTGGTCCTGGTTTACACGCACTTCACACTTGGAACACTTCATTGCTGCAGAACACTACATGTGGTCCTGGTTTATACGCATATCACACTTGGAAGACTTCATTGCTGCAGAACACTTCATGTGGTCCTGGCTTATACGCATATCACACTTGGAACACTTCATTACTGCAGAACACTTCATGTGGTCCTGGCTTATACGCATATCACACTTGGAACACTTCATTACTGCAGAACACTTTATGTGGTCCTCGTTTACACACACTTCACACTTGGAACACTTCATTGCTGCAGAACACTACATGTGGTCCTGGTTTATACTCATATCACACTTGGAAGACTTCATTGCTGCAGAACACTTCATGTGGTCCTGGCTTATACGCATATCACACTTGGAACACTTCATTACTGCAGAACACTTTATGTGGTCCTGGTTTATACGCATATCACACTTGGAACACTTCATTGCTGCAGAAAACTTCATGTGGTCCTGGTTTATACTCATATCACACTTGGAACACTTCATTGCTGCAGAACACATTCATGTGGTCCTGGCTTATACGCATATCACACTTGGAACACTTCATTGCTGCAGAACACTTTATGTGGTCCTGGTTTACACACACATCACAATTGGAAAACTTCATTGCTGCAGAACACTTCATGTGGTCCTGATTTATACGCATATCACAATGGAACAGTTCATTACTGCAGAACACTTTATGTGGTCCTGGTTTACACACACTTCACACTTGGAACACTTCATTGCTGCAGAACACTACATGTGGTCCTGGTTTATACGCATATCACACTTGGAACACTTCATTGCTGCAGAACACTTTATGTGGTCCTGGTTTACACACACATCACAATTGGAAAACTTCATTGCTGCAGAACACTTCATGTGGTCCTGATTTATACGCATATCACAATGGAACAGTTCATTACTGCAGAACACTTTATGTGGTCCTGGTTTACACACACTTCACACTTGGAACACTTCATTGCTGCAGAACACTACATGTGGTCCTGGTTTATACGCATATCACACTTGGAAGACTTCATTGCTGCAGAACACTTCATGTGGTCCTGGCTTATACGCATATCACACTTGGAACACTTCATTACTGCAGAACACTTCATGTGGTCCTGGCTTATACGCAAATCACACTTGGAACACTTCATTAATGCAGAACACTTTATGCCATCCTTGCAGTGGTAAACGCTAAGTTCTTCAGTTGGAATCGAATCTACCAACGATCAATACTGTTTAATCTAACGTCTTCACCCGGTCGAGGTGTGTACTTGTACTTTTTTCGCTACAAATTTAGTTGGGGGAGGGAGGCTAATAGAACGTCTTTTTTTTCTAGGACTGATTTAAGTAGTTCATGGACAATGTTTTTTCAACATACATTTCACATTGGCTTCTCGATATTAAATATATTCATGGTCCCCATTATCCGTGAGATGACTACTCAATATAAAATACATTATGTTACTATGGAAAAAATTACCTTATTGCCCAATGGCTGGAATCTAAATTAAGTTTTTTAGTACTAACAAATTCAAATTTGAATCTGTGAATGAATTGATAGACTCGATGGGGTTGAGAATCAAGACTTACTAGTAGTGTGTTTGTGCTTGTCTCGTTACACTTGCAGCCCATCTTAATTATGAGAAATTATCTAATCATCAATTTCTGTTTTAGATAACATTTTGTAGAGATAGACTTCCTTTTTTAAAGCTATTAAAAATAATAACTTCATGTATCGTGTATAATTTATATTTATTTAAATACATGCTTTCCCATACAGTCCATTTAGTAAGTGAGGGGAGGATTGTCTACGAAGTTATATTACATGGTGGACATATAAACACACTTGCCTTGTTCCTTCCCATATATTTATATGGCTCTCATATATGAGAACGATTGGGTATTGAATTAATAGGTATTTACTTAACTTTTTAAAATGCGTAAAATTCTTACTAAACATATGGTTTACAGCGTTAATTTCCGGCAAGCTGACTGGTCTCCCCACCCAGAGCAAATATGTTGTGCCAACGCCTAAATTCCTCACATTGCAGTTAGAGTTCTGGACGTGAATATGAGTACAAAAAAATGCGCCACAATAAGGCGCCAGAGAGTATAATGACTAGAAGTCTAAAAAAAATAAAATTTAGATTACCTTTGACTCAAATGTTACATTTAAAGTTTATTCCGCAAACTCTATATCCTTTTACATACATTAACTTGACTCATAGAGAACCCAATTCTTGGTTAAATGGGTTCATTAAATTCCAAATATCGTTTAACCTCATTCTTGATTAAAGCATTTAAATATTACGTGTATTTGCATACACAAAATGGTATTACTAATTGTGATCGTTGTATCATCGTTCTTGTTGTTTGTTGAATTAGGAGTAGGATCATTTGTGAAATTGCTCAACAAGTTGTGTATACCATTTAATAACAGTAAAAATAAAAAAGAAAATTCCTAAAATAACAATTAATTAGAACTGTTTTGACTGAACAGTTATTCTGTGCTCACGGCCAGTGACAGCTGGGCATAGGTGAGAGGTGAAGAGGGGGCTCTTTTATAAAAACATTAGCACACTCAAACGGTTATCTTGATCAAGTATCAGATATATATATATTATTATTATTATGAGCTGATTTTTATTAAAGTGATATTTGTTAAAATATGGTTAGTAGCAACACTTTTGCGCGCATTGATTATAATTGTTATATGTACAATAGTAGCCTACAATTTAGAAATTTTAAGGAAGTCTGAAATTATTGTAACATTACTAAATCAACACTAGACGCTAATAGGCCTAAAGGTCCTTGCTTTGTCTCGATAAATAAACCATGTTTCATTTAATTTCATTTCACCCTCAGACATAAACATAAAAATATAAATTATTTACCGTTGCACATTAAATCGGGATAAAAGCCATGTTAGTAGTTGAGATTGGGTCGTTCGTTTTATCCTGCGGTACGTTTCCGTTCCATGGCATTTATCGACATTTGCGGATTTCCGATGGGACGTGCCGAACATCGCATTACAATCCATGAGTTGTGATCGAGTTTATAATTAGTTTCGAGATGGTAAGCCGGTTTAAACGGGGCTTACATCGCACAGTGAAATTCGATAACATTTCCAACCTGGGGCGATGACAATTCAGAAAGAAATCCGCTGTGCCTGGTACAGTTCAAAGTGAAGCGGTAATCCGCGGGATTGTTTGGGCAAGTTTGCGCGTCAGTTGGCAATACCAGTGATAATTACAGCTGACTTTCGACAGAATAATCCACAGCCACGTGAATATCGTTGCTTTTAATAATATCACTGAGGCCGATTCGATTACATCGCTTTTCACATCGGATTGAATCTAATTTCATTTTAGTTCCGATGTGTCCGTAATTGCGTTGCGTTTTACCTGGTTATTGTAATTATGTAGTCGTTGGAACGGTTAACTCTGCTAATTCCGGTTCCGATTCAATAGAAAAACGTTTAATTAGTTTCCAAAGTGTCGAGTATTTGTTATTCGTGTGGAATAGTTTGAAAAATTATAAAACACTGTGGCTGCCCTGTTCAATGATTTATTCAGCTGATTTCGTTACCGTTTTCAGTAGTTTTTAATAGTATTTTTTACGATTGACTTTTTAAAAAGTATGATGTAAAATTAATCTAAAAATTACGACAAGGAATCGTTTCTCAATATTTTTAAAATTGTTACAGTAAAAAGTGTTACATATATTTATTTTTAATCCCATGAACAATTGCCTTTCTTTAAATAATTTGGCAACTTAACAGTTGACTACTCTTAGAACACGATCTATATAACGTACAATTGGCGTTAAAAGCTCTATGAATTGTTTTATATCTATCCGCCGATTTTACAACTAAATAAATCTTTAAAGTGTTTATCTGGAATATTATTAAAAATTATTCATTTGGACAGAATTTCGTCGAGGCCATAATTTAGTTTATTAGCGCACGGCAACATGTTAGCTAACAGTAATACTATTAAGTTTATTCTTCCTTTCCTTTATTTTAAATTTGTTTCCTTCTGCAATAAGATACATTAGGGTAAATCGGGAGAATTGGACAACTTTTTTTCTTAAGTGAATAATTTTCGTGTTTATAACTTTATATCAAGTTTGATATATAGTGTAACATATAAACTTCAATAAGATGCACTTTGTCATTACTGGGATCAGTAATACAAATGTTACGATTAATATTAAAAATATAAGAGTGGTCCATCTACCCTGTACCAACTTGGGTGACATGACCAAAAACCAATAAATAATAATAATAAAAATAATATATTTATTCCATTTAAATTTTTTAACAATTATATTATTGGAATAAAACTTGACTAATAATTCAAGTTGCGATGGAAGGCGCTGGTTAAATTGAAAATAATTTTTACTTCTAGTCTGATTATTTACATAAAACGACTTCAAGCTACATTCTGTGGTATGCACAACAATAAACGTTATTCAAAAAAATATATATACATAAATGCACAAATATATGTATGTATTCAACAAAAAACATTTTATCACTGAATCTAAAAATAAAAAATAGAATAATTTATGCAACAATACTACCAACTAGAATTAACTAAAAATATAATATAAAAATAAAAATACCTAAGTACGATAATATTCTTAAAAAATGTTCCACGGTTTCTTTTAAAAAGAGGAAACATATCAATTGAAAAATAAATCTTTTTGGGTTCTTCAGGCATTATATGTATTGTGGTAGATGGTTGAATAATTTTGAACCGACGTATGTAAAAGACTTGGTGAAAAGAGCTTTGTTAACTTTCGGTCTTCTAATTAGGCCTTGAGCTATGCTTCTAGTGTGAACTCTTTCACAATCCTGTTTCCACTTCTATAGAAAAATATTTTAAGCACTTTGTAGACAAACAAGTGATTTATAGGTAATACTTTAATTCATAAAAAAAATTGGAAATGATGAATCACTTTTCGATTTGAAAGAAATTATTTTAATAACATATTTTTGATTTAATTTTATAGGTATTTTTGTAATATCGGCACAACCCCCCAAACCAATACCATACATAACTGTAGAATGTATTAAAGAAAAGTTTTGTGTTCTGAGCAAGTTACTACTCAGTAAATTTCTCAAAAAGTAAAATTTTCTTATGTTTCTTTTTAATTCATTATGAAGATTTCCAGCTTATTTTGTCATCTAAATATTTTCACAAATATTTTGTATGATCTACTTGTTCAGTTATTGGACATGTAATACACATTATCGGACAATTTAAATGATGTTAACAAAATTGTATAGGGTTATCAAATTTATGACCCCGTGAGTCAAAATTAATAATTTTTTTTAGTAGCATTGACAACCATTTGGTTCTCGCTGCACCAATCATTTAGTTTCTTCAGATCAGCAGTCATGTGGAAGTGCATCGTATCGTTAGAGTGATGTCGTCGGCAAAAGCACTAATTTTCCCAAAAAACTTTGTTTCAAGAGATCGTTGATGAAGATTAAAAATGGTGTAGCCGAGAAAACAGACCCTTGGGTTACACCTCTCCTATTTAATTTTGGCTCACTGACACAATTTAAATGTTTAACCTGTTGTGTTCAGCAGATAAGGCTTGAACCATTTTAGCGGAATATCTCTCACCTCAGTTATTTCTAATTTTGTTAGTAAAAATTTGAATTGACTAAATGGAATGCTTTGGAAAAATCTATAAAAATCCCATAATGTTTGAAAATAGTTTCAGACTGTAGAGCCGAAATATAACATTAAAAAAATGATGTGATGAGTAGCTATTTAACATAAATCAGTAATGAACGCCATCACAAAAAATACATACCGTCAAGAAAAAAAGTCCCAGTTATGTTTTTATTTTCATTGAAACTATTGTAAATATTCTCCATAAAAATGCCATTGCTGTCTCTGTACTCTTGCCTATTGTGAATCCAAACTAATTCGAATGAAAAGAGTAATTTTTTTGGAGGATTGCTAGTAATTTGGATTTCATTGCCTTCTCAATAATTTTAGACAGTACTGAAAGTAATGTAAAGTAATGGGCCTATAATTTTGTACCAGGTCCTTTTCACCCTTTTAAAGATTGGTTCGCTATTAATGTCTTCAGAACTAGTAGGAAATACACCTGACCTTAAACTTAAATTTATTATATATGTTAATACATTTGAGATTTCAGGCCCGGCTGTTTTAATTGAATGAACGGATAAACCATTCTTCTCCTTACCAAAACTGGTGTTTACCTTGTCACCTGTGAGGTAGGTATACCAACATTCTTCTCCTTACCAAAACTGGTGTTTACCTTGTCACCTGTGAGGTAAGTATAGCAACATTCTTCTCCTTACCAAAACTGGTGTTTACCTTGTCACCTGTGAGGTAGGTATAGCAACATTCTTCTCCTTACCAAAACTGGTGTTTACCTTGTCACCTGTGAGGTAGGTATAGCAACATTCTTCTCCTTACCAAAACTGGTGTTTACCTTGTCACCTGTGAGGTAGGTATACCAACATTCTTCTCCTTACCAAAACTGGTGTTTACCTTGTCACCTGTGAGGTAGGTATACCAACATTCTTCTCCTTACCAAAACTGGTGTTTACCTTGTCACCTGTGAGGTAGGTATACCAACATTCTTCTCCTTACCAAAACTGGTGTTTACCTTGTCACCTGTGAGGTAGGTATACCAACATTCTTCTACTTACCAAAACTGGTGTTTACCTTGTCACCTGTGAGGTAGGTATACCAACATTCTTCTCCTTACCAAAACTGGTGTTTACCTTGTCACCTGTGAGGTAGGTATACCAACATTCTTCTCCTTACCAAAACTGGTGTTTACCTTGTCACCTGTGAGGTAGGTATACGTATACCAACATTCTTCTACTTACCAAAACTGGTGTTTACCTTGTCACCTGTGAGGTAGGTATACCAACATTCTTCTCCTTACCAAAACTGGTGTTTACCTTGTCACCTGTGAGGTAGGTATAGCAACATTCTTCTCCTTACCAAAACTGGTGTTTACCTTGTCACCTGTGAGGTAGGTATACCAACATTCTTCTCCTTACCAAAACTGGTGTTTACCTTGTCACCTGTGAGGTAGGTATACCAACATTCTTCTACTTACCAAAACTGGTGTTTACCTTGTCACCTGTGAGGTAGGTATACCAACATTCTTCTACTTACCAAAACTGGTGTTTACCTTGTCACCTGTGAGGTAGGTATAGCAACATTCTTCTCCTTACCAAAACTGGTGTTTACCTTGTCACCTGTGAGGTAGGAATAGCAACATTCTTCTCCTTACCAAAACTGGTGTTTACCTTGTCACCTGTGAGGTAGGAATAGCAACATTCTTCTCCTTACCAAAACTGGTGTTTACCTTGTCACCTGTGAGGTAGGTATACCAACATTCTTCTCCTTACCAAAACTGGTGTACCTTGTCACCTGTGAGGTAGGTATAGCAACATTCTTCTCCTTACCAAAACTGGTGTTTACCTTGTCACCTGTGAGGTAGGTATACCAACATTCTTCTCCTTACCAAAACTGGTGTTTACCTTGTCACCTGTGAGGTAGGTATACCAACATTCTTCTCCTTACCAAAACTGGTGTTTACCTTGTCACCTGTGAGGTAGGTATACCAACATTCTTCTCCTTACCAAAACTGGTGTACCTTGTCACCTGTGAGGTAGGTATACCAACATTCTTCTCCTTACCAAAACTGGTGTACCTTGTCACCTGTGAGGTAGGTATACCAACATTCTTCTCCTTACCAAAACTGGTGTTTACCTTGTCACCTGTGAGGTAGGTATACCAACATTCTTCTCCTTACCAAAACTGGTGTTTACCTTGTCACCTGTGAGGTAGGTATACCAACATTCTTCTCCTTACCAAAACTGGTGTACCTTGTCACCTGTGAGGTAGGTATACCAACATTCTTCTCCTTACCAAAACTGGTGTTTACCTTGTCACCTGTGAGGTAGGTATACCAACATTCTTCTCCTTACCAAAACTGGTGTTTACCTTGTCACCTGTGAGGTAGGTATACCAACATTCTTCTCCTTACCAAAACTGGTGTACCTTGTCACCTGTGAGGTAGGTATACCAACATTCTTCTCCTTACCAAAACTGGTGTTTACCTTGTCACCTGTGAGGTAGGTATACCAACATTCTTCTCCTTACCAAAACTGGTGTTTACCTTGTCACCTGTGAGGTAGGTATACCAACATTCTTCTCCTTACCAAAACTGGTGTTTACCTTGTCACCTGTGAGGTAGGTATACCAACATTCTTCTCCTTACCAAAACTGGTGTTTACCTTGTCACCTGTGAGGTAGGTATACCAACATTCTTCTACTTACCAAAACTGGTGTTTACCTTGTCACCTGTGAGGTAGGTATACCAACATTCTTCTCCTTACCAAAACTGGTGTTTACCTTGTCACCTGTGAGGTAGGTATAGCAACATTCTTCTCCTTACCAAAACTGGTGTTTACCTTGTCACCTGTGAGGTAGGTATAGCAACATTCTTCTCCTTACCAAAACTGGTGTTTACCTTGTCACCTGTGAGGTAGGTATACCAACATTCTTCTCCTTACCAAAACTGGTGTTTACCTTGTCACCTGTGAGGTAGGTATACCAACATTCTTCTCCTTACCAAAACTGGTGTTTACCTTGTCACCTGTGAGGTAGGTATAGCAACATTCTTCTCCTTACCAAAACTGGTGTTTACCTTGTCACCTGTGAGGTAGGTATACCAACAAACATTCTTCTACTTACCAAAACTGGTGTTTACCTTGTCACCTGTGAGGTAGGTATACCAACATTCTTCTACTTACCAAAACTGGTGTTTACCTTGTCACCTGTGAGGTAGGTATACCAACATTCTTCTACTTACCAAAACTGGTGTTTACCTTGTCACCTGTGAGGTAGGTATACCAACATTCTTCTCCTTACCAAAACTGGTGTTTACCTCGTCACCTGTGAGGTAGGTATACGTATACCATCATTCTTCTCCTTACCAAAACTGGAGCTTACCTTATCACAAGTTAGTTAGGTATACCAACATACTTCTATGTCCCACTTTTCCGTAGTAATTTCGTCACCATTAAAATGAATGAAAACATGAATAGAACATGTTTGGTATGTTGAATTATTCTTCATCGCATGAGACAAAAGAGGTATTTGTATTTTCTTGCTTTTATCTTTCTGTTCTTTCTGTGTTTTTCATGAGTCCATATTTTGTTGATATTTTCCGTCTGCCCTTTTATTTCTGTTCTTTTTTCACCCTTTCAATGTTTGTGAGAGATTACTTTCGATTCTGCTCTTCAAATTTAAAAAAAAATATTACCAGTCCTTTGTCAATTAAATGGACTGGTGATATTTTTTCCCAACAGTTTTGTTTGCGTACATTTAGAAGTCGAATTTGGTGCACTACGGCCATTGAGTTGGAGTTTAGTAGGACTTTTCATTTGGTGTATGGGAATTGCGTCACTTTAGGAATTTTTTTATGTGCTCGGGATGGCTAGGTTTGAGATTTGAAATGGTTGGTTTTGCTGATTTCTAGATGTGCTTGGTAGTGATGGAATAGGTTGCTTAACTGTTGTTTGTTGTTCTGCTCTAATAAACGTAGGTATAGATGAAGGCCCATCTTCAGTCAATTATGCATAGTCTGGGTTTGATTAAAGTTTATAGGGATTAATATACATGCCTTGAAACTGCTTTAACATTTTCAACATTCGCTGAATTAGTCGATGATGTATTAAGAATCTTTCTGAATTGAAGACGGTTAATCTTCTTAACAGGATTATTAACCAGTTCTTATGCAAATTTTAATGTTTCCAAACAGCTAGTGTGGACATGTGGCCACCGAGTATGATAAACACCTTTCCAGGTTCTCTACGAGGCGTCAAGTGTTTTTCAGTCAGTCGAGAAAAATTCCCTATTTACATATACATATTTCTATTACATTCTCACTACTGATCCCGGTGACAGACCGTCAATAATATCTTGCTTCAAGGGGTTTCCTTTCATTATGTAGTAAGGAGAAATGTACCATCACCACTAATACATACCAGATGGGAGATTGTTTCCCATTTGAACCTTTTATACCTAGTACATTTCCCGGTTTTTTGTTGAGCTACAACCCGGTTCCTCTATGTTGTAGACATATCCTGGTTTTCCAATTCTTCTATTATAATTCCAATTCTCCAATTATATTATATTACATTTCTAAGAAGTGTGTAATAGAATATAATTTGAAGTACAATCTTGAACAGTGTTCTCGTTCATTCCCTTGGCTCCAGCAACATATACACCATCTGCCTTTCTGGCTTGAATAGAAAATAAACTCAGATTGGTGCTCTGTACAGACCCACCAATTTTTGTAATTTTTTTTATTTCGGAAATAAACAAACATTACAAATTACGGCAGTTATTGTCTTGTTAATAGTTAACGTAGGTGTGGGGAAGAGAATCTGGCCACATGAAAGTGGCAGGATTAGCGCTGAGCGACAGACTGAGTTATTGTGTGCATGATACTTGTGGTTTACACTTAGGCAAGTAATTCAACATTTAACCGGGCAGATACCTCAACTTCTAACATTTTCTACTTTCTTCTCCAGTATGATTTTAACCATGTAGAAAGTTGTAACACTCAATTTCGTATTCAAATTACACCAATTCATGAACGTAGCGAATAGTCTCAAACATATCCTTGTATACGCTTTCATTGGATGTATAAGAATTTAATTTATTTTTGGTAGTTAAAAAAGGTGATACAATTATTTGGAATATTTTTTGTAGGATTTATGTCTAAATATATATTTAGAGGTATTTTTGTAATAATAATAATAATAATGTTTATTGCATCAAACCTCAAATGAGGTATCACAATATATAATATAATAAATATAATAAAAATTGAGTTAAATCTACATATAAATTACAGTTGAATTTTAAAAAAATCTTCAATGCTGTACAAACACTCTTCTAATAAATAGTTGCATAGCATTTTTGTAAATTGTTTCATTTCCAGATTTCTTAATTTATAAAGTAATTTATTATACAATTTAATAGCCATAAACTCGTGATTTTTTTGTGTTTTTGAGTCTTTGCATTGTTTAATTTTCAGTTGATTCGAATTTCTTGTGTCGTAATTATGCATATTTTGTTCTGAGAAAATTTATGTAAGTTGTTTTTGGTGTATACTAAGCTTTTGTAAGTGAATGGTGAAGGAAGAGTCATTATTTTTAGTTTTTTGAATAGAAGAGGTCTGCATGAAGTTTTAAAAGGTGCTCCACAAATAAGTCGAATTGCTCTTTTTTGAATTTTAAATAATTTAACTGAATTTGAAGACTGTCCCCATAATATTATTCCATAACTCAATATGCTATGAATATGCGCATGATAAATTTGTATTAGTATATCTTCACTCACATTGTACTTTAGTCTTTTTAAACAGTAGATACCTTTGTTCAGATTGTTTATCGTATAATCCACATGATTATTCCAAAATATCTTATGATCAAGTATAATTCCTAAAAATTTTATTGGATTTTTTTAAGGTCAAGTCTCAATTTATTTGAGTAGGTAAAAATGTATGTCATGTGTTTTGTTTGGATTTAGAATTAATTTATTAGCATTGCACCAATTGATAAATTTCTTTGTAGTAAAAGAAATCACTTCTTCTAATTTGTCATAACAATTTGATGTAAATACCAATCCAACATTGTCAGCACATAAGAAAAATTTAATATTTGTGGAGTTCATATTTTTCTGAATATCGTTTATGTAAATATTAAAAAGTAATGGACCCAAAGGAGATCCTTGTGGTACACCATATTTAATTTCTTTACCTTCTGAAAGTTGACCATTAATTTATACAAATTGAAATCTATGTTCCAAGTATGATTTCATTAATTTTAGTGAATTACTATCAAATCCATAGTAATTTAACTTTTGGAGAAGAATTTCATAGTTTATACTATCAAATGCTTTTGAATAATCAAACATTCTGAAGCAAACAACTTTTCCACTTTAAATAATTTGAATGCAGTTAGATTTGAACAGCATCAATTGTACAGTGTTTTTTTTTCTAAAACCGTATTGTTTTTCAGTAAATAGATTATTATCTTCAAAATAAATATAAAATTTGTTCAAACAGTAGTGATTCAAATATTTTTGAAATAGCTGGAACAATAGAGATACGCCTGTAATTTTTGTATGCGACCTCTCCATTTTTATAGATAGGAATATCTTTTACTTGTTTAAATGTACTTGGATATATTCCTAAGTCAATACATTTATTATATAAGCATGTAAGTACTTCACATATATCAACAGAAGCTAATTTTAAGATTTTTGTATTCATACTGTAAATATCATAAGTTGAACAGTTTTAATCTTGTTTATGTTCCCATATACCTTTTCAACTGTAAAATGATCAAATTTAATGATTTTTCTTGAATAAGTAAAAAGTTTTAAGAGTTGAATAGAATTTACTGAATTGTCTGTAGTTATCGATGGAATGAGAGTTTCAACAATTTCTATGAAATGATTATTGAATCCATCTGCTGAAGGTTGATTAGGAATTGAGTTCTTTTTATAAGTTCCAGACAAATCTTTCACTATACTCCAAATAGTTTTACATTTGTTTTTACTATTTTGTACACGATTGTTATTATAATTTATTTTTGCAATCTTAATGTTTTTCTTATATTCCATTTTCAATAATTTGTATAAATTGTTATTAGCTTCATTTTGTTGAATTTTAATTAAATAAATATAGATTTTTACATCTATTTTTCATATTTCTTAATCTGGTAGAATACTATCCATTATTTATTTTAATGTTACTCGTATTTGTATAAATCTTTTTCCAAGGAAAAGAATAGTTAACTGCATTCATAAAGACTTTTTGAAATTCATGGGCATTATCATCAATAAATTGTTTAGAGTATATAGATAACCAATTAATCTGTTTTAATTTATAAATAAAATTAGTTATATTTTTATCTGTAATTGTCCTTCTGAGTGCATGATGTGATATTTCAGCATTTTCAGATTTACTTTCAATCTTTGCTGATAAAGTAGCATAATGGTCTGATTCAGGCGTGAATATTATTATATTTTGGAATAATTTTGGATAAATTGTAGTAAAGATGTTGTCTATGTTCCAGGATTAATAACACCAGGCCTTGTGATTTCATGATTTGTTTGTTGCAAACCAAAACTGTTCATTAAACTTTGAAGTTTAAAAGCTTCTATACTAACTTTTGTTGTACAGTTAGTAGACTACAATACAACGATTGTGTATCAAATAAAATGTAATATATAAAATAAGTAGGCCCTACTTGCTGTGTATACGTATTAGTCTACGAGATACTAGTTTTACTAATTTCTTTGTTAAAATGAGTTTTCTTATGAAGAACGTATTTAATTTATAGTTCATGTTTTGACTTGTTTAACATTATTTCCATAAACTTAGTATTTTTAAACGAGATTTTTCAATTAACCTTTCACGAACCTGTTTATTTTCTATTTAAGCCGCTTTTATCGGCTAGCGATTACAGTGGTTTTCGACAACTTTTCTGGTGTCAATATAATGCATAAATTACATTTGTATAACTCTATAACTACATTTATCTATGGTACAGTACGTAGGCACACGCTTGTTTTCTATATTTGCTGTATTGTATTTTTATTTTATTTATTTATTAGTCTACTATTATTACTATTTTTTTTTTTTTTTTTTCCAAGGTCTGGACATGTTAAATCCAATACTGTACTAATAAAATGGAACATTCTTTAAAACTTTATAAAATGTTATAACGATTCAACAGTTCTATTATCTCTATTGCCCACTCGTAATGATTTAAGTTAACAAAATTACCTGAAAACATATTCTCATCTAAAGAATATATTGCTATTATAGTTCGTGAAATGTGTGTCTTTTATGGTATTGCAGTATGTAGTTAAAGGCAGCAAACATGACTTTGAGAACGATATAGTATTTACAAATTTGCACCAACTACTTTCTTCTATCATAATACTTCTTTTCAGTCGTCTTTGTTATAAAGTACTAGGTATAAACATAAAAGACGTTACTGATATATTAATACTTATTCCTTATTACAATATTTGTTAAAGCCTATACCAAAACCATAATATCATACTGTAAACAATATATTGTTTTTTTTCTGTTTACTTTACTTTCATGATTATTGGATATGCGATAAATGACTCTATTCACTATTATTATACTAAGGTGATTCAGCCATATGGTGGACATTTCAGTTTAGTAAATAAAACAACAACCAAATGTACGTATAATATATAAAATTAATCAAAAAGCTGTAATAAACATAAATAATCGTAGGCCTACTTTCTTGAAAATATATATATATATATAAATTATTTTTTATTAATAACCTAAACATCTATAGACTCTTGTGAAAATACATTTATCCTACTTTAAATGAAGAACAATAGTAAACATAATAGATACAATAATAGACAGATGGCAGTCAGTTGTTCTGTCAGGTCTACACTATATGTTCTAAACGCTGCCTATTGGGGCCTCTTAGTCTAATGGGGATTTAATATATATATGTAACTTTAATTTTTCTGCCTTTTGTAAGTTATATATACAACATACCTAGTCATAAAGTCATAGGCCTAAATACTATGATTTTATCGTAATAGGATAAAAACATACTTTTAGATAGTGTTTTAACAATAGAACACACATAATCCATGACCTGTCGTGTGATTAGTTAACTAATTCATATTTTTTGCATAATGGATTATTTATGTCTTTTTAAAAAATACACTCTAATTGTAGTTGAGTTTGGTCCTTTATTCCAAATATAGTACAACACTTACAATTTCACTCACTAACGTAATTTTATTATTATTATGGAGAGAGGTTCGTCTGCCTTGCTGTCCTCATACCTAGGTAACTGATAAGGTATGTACATGAAGGCCTACTAAAGTAGGATACATTTCTCTCTCCTAAAATTTAGAAATTGGTGCAAGAAACTAAAATCTATACGTATATACTTGTTAGTGTAAATTAAAAAAAGTATAAATCGTTAAATGTAAAGATGTCTGATTTGTAGTCTTTTGGTTGAAAATTGCAGCGACCTAGATGCACTGATACAACGCAGGGCACACACTCTTCAGTTATAAGTACTGTACTATAATTGTATCATGTTTGGACAAAAACAAACTTTTAGACAGTGTTTTAACAGTAGAATTTTAGTTATATTATGTGGATTAACATAAAAAAAGGTGAATTAGTCGAACCTTTGTATCTAAAGACTTAGTTCGGAAACTGTTTTCTACAACTTGTTTGAAAGAATAAAGACAGCAATTGAGTTTGATGTTCAATAATTTATAAGTCAAAACATTCCCTAACGACGACTCTCTGTGCCATCGCATCGTTCCGTCAGCCAGAATAGTGACCTCCTAGCCCAGTTAATTCACGTTCGAATCCGTCCGAACCGTCCTTCGGAGTAACTTTGTTATTTTTCGATTCTAGATATTGTCACCGTCTAAAAATCTTTATTAGGGATAGGATCCAGGGGGAGGGTGGCCAATGGGTTTGCGCCGTGAGGGGGAGGAAATACTCGCTATTGGCTAGCGGGAGGGTGTCACCCTAGCCACGCCTCACCCCCACTCTACACAGCTCTGCCACTCTTTTCTATAAAGCTGTTATTGAATTAAAGGCTATCATTTGATTTCCGGCGAGCACCGAGTCGGGTCCGAGAAGCCTCTAAATATTTCTATATAATAACATCTTCTTTCTCCCTCTCTCAAGACTGTCGACCGGCTCTCCTGTATAATCCGATAGACCAGATTCGATTAGCGTCTGTCTGCGCCGCCCGAACCGGAACTCGTTTTGCCTAACCGATTTCCGTTTCCGAGTGCCAAGTCGCGAGTGACACGATGCGGTGACGACTGATTGTTTACAGTGACTTTTAATTTTGTGGACTCGTTTTTAATTAGTTGTTGTTTACGGTTTCATAGATAATTTAGTGTTTGTTTGTCCACTAATTATTAATCCTTATTCAAGTATTTGCAGACATCAAACTGACTGTGATTTTTCAATATTCAAAATAGCTTATTTTATATTATTTCAGTACGAATAAAGTTATAATATAAATCTGTGATAATTAACTCCAGCTGGTTATTATCAACCATTTCTGACCTGTTTGAGGCCTTTTACGGAAGTAACGAAATTTTAATACAAAGGACGTACTTCTGGAGGGTTGTGCGCTCCCATGGATTACTCGTACTTGAACCAAGCGGCGGCGGCCGCCAGTTTCGACGCTTCCTCGTGCTCCCTTACGCCCGGCCTGGAGCCCGGGGGTCTCGGACCATGCTCCTATGGCGACCTCACTTCATGCTCACAGATGAGCTACCGGTACTCCATGGCACGATCATACAACCCAGGAGCTGCCGGGGCCATGAGCCACCACCTGGGGGGCGGTGCCTCGCACGGCCAGTGTGGCGTCATGACTGGGCCCCGCCAAGATCACCGGCCACCCATGTTCCCCGCCGCCATGAACCTTCAAGGTAAATCAATTATTAATAATTTGCAACATACCCTTGTACCATGTTACATTGTATACAGGTGTAATGTAAATTTAAAAAAACTGAAAACTAGCTCATATAAGTATAATTTGTATTATGGATCGTTAAAAACATTTCTTCGACTTCCGTTTTCATAGAATTCATAGAAAGTTCAACGATCGTTTCCACCTTCGTACAACATCCATGTTCCGTGTAGTACGCAGTGTTATGAGTGAGAAACACGCTGTAAGCCTATCCAACAGCAAACTGTTACTTAACAACACTATAAAAACTAAAAGTAACTATAAATCAAATTTTATGGCTACAAATTTTATGAAACCATTAAATTTTTTTTAAATTATATAATTAAATCCATAAAACTGAAATAATTTACCCCTAATGGGAAATATGCAAATTTTACTACTATATATGAGTAGTTATTTAATTAATGTATGGCAATTTATAAATATGAAGATACAGCTATAGTGGTGCCAGGAAAAAACCACACAAATTAACTGGTTAACTTTATAATTTTCATTATAAAATAAATTTTTATATAAAACAATGTTAATACTTGATTTTTGTAGAATGATCTCCTGTATTTACTATCATGTTTATTTTGGCTTGTGGGAAAAAATTAAAAATATTAACGTATTTTAATAGATAATAATGTAGGTTCTTTATAAAGCCACACTTCCTTCAGGACCACGTTCTTCACATTATTCTTTCTTTATCGTATATTATTTACATAAATGTGAAATTATGCTCGCAGTTAGTGCGCTCTGATTGGTTGCATCGTTTGGTATATAATTTCTCTAAGTTAATGACAGAACTAAAGTTTAATTAGTATTAGAGGCGAAAATTATTATTTTTAGTTACAATAAGTTGGTTAGTATTCTTATACATCTATCACAAAATGATAGACATATTTTAGTGGCGAAATAGGTATTACTGATTGAATTTATAGTTACAGTAAAAATAAACAAGACAATGAAAACGTTGAGACACCTCTCACAGATTTTGTTTTTCAATAAGATTACGCCATATTTAATAAAACCTGATACTGAATTTATAAACCTTTCACGTATTGTCCCAAAATTATGTGATTTTTATTATTTCTTAACTAGTATAACTTGTGTAAAAATAATTGATAAGGTAGGTTCTTCCTAGATACATTTGTAGAATAAGTAGAGGAACTAAGCTCTTTAACTATTGAGTTTTTAAAACGAAATTAATCATAAAAGCAATTTGATGAGTACTATTTAATATCAGTAGCAAAATGATGAAAACGAATTTACCATAGGAGGACAATTATTTTGTTAGTAATGCCAATAACCTACCATCTAACTTTTAATACACATTTATAGTAATACTAGTAGCTTGTTGGCAAAATTAATATGTTGCTATTAAATATTTAATGTATAATATTTAATTATTTATGGTTTTGTAGAACTTGTCATCATATAGACTATATTTTCAATAACCTATTATTCAATAAATTTAATTCCGGCTGGGCATTTTACTCTACTAAATGCAAAGTTGCCCATGTGAAACACTGGAATGTTCAGTTTAATACCAGCTTCTCAAAGGTTTGGCCTTATTAATTAGGGTATAAAACATTAACATCTGGTATATTTAATGTGTCTTATTGACAGATGGACTCAATAAATCAACCAAAAGTTAGAAACCCTCTTCACATAAGAATAACATGGGAACTTTGAAGGCCAATGGGGTGGAGCCCTAACAACGGCCTTGAAGTTTTTGAAAACAACGAGGCCGAAGGCGCTTGGAATTTTGACGCAACCGATTCGCCTTACGAAATTAAATATATATAATTCATAAATAACTTTCTTGTGCTAGTTTTACGAAATGTTAGTATATAAGTGAGATATATATAATATTGTGCCAACGGTGGTTGGCACTATTAGACAGCCTTTAGCGAATAATTGAGAAAAACAATCAATATTACAAATATAAATAATAATTATTTCCACTGGTTGGATAGAAGTTATTATCTTTCAGTTCAATTGGTAGATCTCTCTCTAAATATTTAAGATGAATTATGCGCATACAACCCTACATTAAAACAATGCGAACAAGAAACAAAATCGTAGGAAAATGATTGTCATGGTACAGAATAGGTTTGGATAATCCATGTAAAGTCATTGGTAAAGGCAATCCGACCCAACTATAGTTACAGTATCTTAATAACATTTGGAGTTTAATAAATCTTGAGACAACAATCATGTCAGAACCTTTCAAACATATACCATTCTCACAAAGCAAATAAAAAAATTATCTTAAGTCATTTTTTGATTTTGTTTAAAGATTATAGTCTCGTTGATCCGAAATAAATGGGACCGAAACCATTTTAGATTACTACATTTTTCGGATTATGGTATTTTTTTTAACCTCTCATAATATTAACCAAAATAACGTTACTATACATAGATTTTCACAGCTATATGAACTATGCTTCTCTGAACGAAGTGCTAAAGCTATAATTTATATAATTTTTATTATTTGCTTTTAATTGCTTTAATGTGTTTTGTTATAATATCCTATTTTAAGGTTTTTTTTTGTTTTGCACCTTTCATATTTTCTCAGTGGGTATTTTTAAATTACTTCACATTTCGTAGAATTATTCTTATTTTTGTTTAAATTATGGTTTTAAATTTCTTGAATGAAGTACTTACTTATCAATTAAACCAAGCCGAGGAAGTGGGTGGGACACTGTGCAGAGCCGCCGTGTGCCCGCCGTGTCATTAAATCTGACAGTGATAACGGCTCAGCGGAGTGTTAGTGGTGAACCCCAAAGACCACAGTTAACCCACTACCTCCTTGCCTCCTCTATTTCATATCAACATCAAATGATTGCCATGAATATGCTGTTTTCATAATTGAAGGAAAATAATAATTGAATTTCTTTGAAAATTAAAATTGTTATTTTATACAAGTACTTAAAACACATTGATATTATGTTTAGAGTTGTTTTGAATCAAGTAAACTAAATTATCTTTATTTTTAACAAGTAACTTGTTACGGTAAACCTTCAATGTAAAATTGTAAATTTTACTAACATCCTTATGGAAAGAATTCAGACAAACCGCACTCACCATCATTACTTTTTTTTATGTATAAAAAAAGATTATTTAATGACCATATATATGATATTCCGTTGTAAGAGCAACTCAAATTAAACTAGTTGTCAATGGCTTGGCGTTTCATAAAAAAATAGTTATGGATAGAATACTATTTACATTTTTTTGTTGTGCACCTAAATTATGTCAATAGATAATACGCTTTGTTATTTATTAATAATAAAGTCAATATAAAATAAATGTTTGTTTTCTTGAATATTTTAAGTGAAAAATACTAATTTTTCATACAAATCTGTGAGGTTTCAGCTACAAATTACACAGTTTAGATGTGGTCTTTGGTCATGGTATAACAATGTATTATATACCGATACGTGAGTAACAGTGGTTATTTAATACAAAATTAAAATATTAAATAACAGTTTTTAAAATTATTTCAATAAATTAAATATAAATAGTTTAATTAACTGTCATTTTAGCTATTTTTAATATATTAAATGAAAAAATGTGATTATTTATTGTTATTAATAATAAACGGCACAATAATATTCTCTGTGCTATTTGGGCTACTTAAAATGAAGATTTAAAATCTGATTACATAAATCACAGTCAAATTGCAATTTAAAATGTTTAAAAATACTAAGAGAAAGTAATGGGTTTTAGAATAGCATGTTAGATTGTAATATTTGTTACTCAACTGATTTATATAAAAAATGAAGAATTCTCGTCACAAAAATACACAAGATACTGTAAAGTCGCACCAGAGTTTGTCACTCTGCAAAGTTGGTAGGACTGAATGAGGACTCAAGAATGTAGCTACGACTCCCCTTCGCTCCCCTGTTTTCCGATCATAATTAAATAATTTAATAGTAACCAGACAGACAGACAGACGGACGGGAAACAGGCGGGGGCTGTGATGACTTCACTTTGTTTGCTCCGTTTTCATTTTACCCTAACCTTCCTTGATCTCCACGACTCCCCATTCAGTGAGATTTTGAGAATTTTGAAAATAAGTAATCTAAACTTAACGCTATGACTATTTTAAATATGATATTCAAAGAGTTCATTTTTTAATTTTCTCTTACAAAATGTGGATGTTGAATAGTAATATTCTGTTTCCTTTGTAATTTTATATTTCTATAATAAAATGAGTAGGCTGATAAGTTCATCTTTTACTTATTATATATTCATCTAAACATTACAACATTATTTTTTATACATCACTGAAATATTAATACCTAAGGAAAACTATATTAATCCACAACTGAAGAAAATTAAAAAAAAACTTAATCAAGTGTTTGAGTGCTTTTTTTAATTAAAAAAAGTATAACTCTTATAGCAGAAAAAGGTGTACTTGTTCGCCAGTTTATTTACATAAAAATTAATTCAAAAGTTTAGTCAGTTGCCATATAGCAAGTGTTCAATGGTCTTTTGGTTACCCTAACCAACCAAGTGGATTCTGCTCCGAATAAAGAAATCCTCCAGAATAAACAGGGCACTTTTAAAGATGACAACCGTGAACGGGAGGGAGGGGCTTGTGTAGCAGAAATAACATAATGGCAAGCGGGAATTTGAATAAAACAGGGGCCGCGATAAGAAAGTGTTAGTTCATCTGGTGCACGCACGAAATCACGCAAGCACTCGTCTCGCTTTCAACGCTTTGTACACATATAAAGAGCATATACATTTGCTGCTTTCTCAGAAAGATATAAGGGAATGAAGAACCTGCCTTGTGCAACGAAAACTACAAGTTTACCTTAAAATCTCTTACCGGACAAGCCATGTGATATTATATGTTAAATTATATTTTATTTATTTTTGGACACTGAACGTTAAAAATTAGAATAAATTATTTTACTAGATATTGTAAATATAATGAATAGTAGAGTAATGCGTGGGTGACGGGTCCAACAAGATGTACGTTGAGTTGGTGGGAGATGAGTGGGAAGTCTATCAAGATGTACGTTGAGTTGGTGGAAGATGAGTGGGAAGTCTGTCAAGATGTACGTTGAATTAGTGGGAGATGAGTGGGAAGTCTGTCAAGATGTACGTTGAGTAGGTGGGAGATGAGTGGGAAGTCTGTCAAGATGTACGTTGCGTAGGTGGGAGATGAGTGGGAAGTCTGTCAAGATGTACGTTGAGTTAATGGGAGATAAGCGGGAAGTCTATCAAGATGTACGTTGAGTTGGTGGGAGATGAGTGGCAAGTCTGTCAAGATGTACGTTGAGTTGGTGGGAGAATAGTGGGAAGTCTGTCAAGATGTACGTTGAGTTGGTGGGGGATGAGTGGGAAGTCTGTCGAGATGTACGTTGAGTTGGTGGGAGATGAGTGGGAAGTCTGTCAAGATGTAGACTGTGTAACGTTCTTCCCGAAATATGAAGATAGAAATTCAATATATTTATCTGTTAAACTGTTCTCATAGTGAATTAGGTAAGTAGTCTGACGAGTCGACAAACTACTTATAGTCGATAGGTAGGAGGGCCTTTTGACAACGGTGTCGTGGGTGAGTGGGCCTGTCGCTTAGGCTAACATTGAAGATTAAATTGGCCTGAATGTGTGTGAAATCAATTAAAGATATGTTTTGAATTAATTATTATTTACCTATTAATTTGTATTATTTTAGATCATAGTCTTTAATTTTTTTTTTTTTTTTTTTTTTTTTTTTTAACAACCTAGTAAATGAAAAAAATATTGACGTGACCAATGTTCACATACGATTTTATAAAATTGTGTGGAATATTAAATAAAATACTATGTTGGATAGAACCCTCCGTAAACATAATAAAACACTATGTTGGAGAAAACGCTCCATAAAAATAATGAAACACTATGTTAGAGAGAACGCTCCGTAAACATAATGAAACACTATGTTGGATAGGACTCTCCGTAAACATATTGAAACACTATGATGGAGAAAACGCTCCGTAAACATAATGAAACACTATGTTGGATAGAACCCTCCGTAAACATAATGAAACACTATGTTGGATAGAACTCTCCGTAAACATAATGAAACACTATGATGGAGAGAACGCTCCGTAAACATAATGAAACACTATGTTGGATAGAACCCTGCGAACATAATAAAACACTATGTTGGATAGAAGCCTCTGTAAACATAATGAAACACTATCTTGAAGAGAAACCTCCGTAAACATAATGAAAAACTATGTTGGAGAGAACCCTCCGTATACATAATGAAACATTATATTAGGGAGAACCCTCCGTAAACATAATGAAACACTATATTGGAAAGAACGCTTCGTAAACATAATGAAACACTATGTTGGAGAGAACCCTCCGTAAACATAATGAAACACTATATTGGAAAGAACGCTTCGTAAACATAATGAAACACTATATTGGAGAGAACCCTCCGTAAACATAATGAAACACTATATTGGAAAGAACGCTTCGTAAACATAATGAAACACTATGTTGGAGAGAACCCTCCGTACACATAATGAAACACTATATTGGAGAGAATGCTTCGTAAACATAACGAAACATTATATTGGAGAGAACGCTTCGTAAACATAATGAACTATATTTATAAACATAATGAAAACTGGTTTATATTTGAGACAACTCTCCGTTAACAATATGAAGATTTAAACATTGTTGTCTTCGACTTTCAAAGAGGCACTTCCACAAATTTGTCTTTGAAACAACTCTCCAAAATAGTATTAATATCGTTCATAAACATCGTTCTGTACGAATTTCAAAGACGCACTTTCACAGTATATATGTGAAACAACCCTGCGTAACCAGTATGAAGCTCGTTCACAAACATTTTGTGTCTACGACTTACAAAGAGGCGCTTTCACAGTTTATATTTGAGACAACCCTGCGTAACAAGTATGAAGATTGTTCACAAACATTGTTGTCTACGACTTACAAAGAGGCGCTTTCTCAGTTTATATTTGAGACAACCCTGCGTAACAAGTATGAAGATTGTTCACAAACATTGTTCTCTACGACTTACAATGTTTTCACAGTTTATATTTGAGACAACTCTGCGTAACAAGTATGAAGATTGTTCACAAACATTGTTCTCTACGACTTACAAAGAGGCGCTTTCTCAGTTTATATTTGAGACAACCGTGCGTAACCAGTATGAAGCTTGTTCACAAACATTGTTCTCTACGACTTACAAAGAGGCCCTTTCTCAGTTTATATTTGAGACAACCGTGCGTAACCAGTATGAAGCTTGTTCACAAACATTGTTGTCTACGACTTACAAAGAGGCGCTTTCACAGTTTATATTTGAGACAACCCTGCGTAACAAGTATGAAGATTGTTCACAAACATTGTTCTCTACGACTTACAAAGAGGCCCTTTCTCAGTTTATATTTGAGACAACCGTGCGTAACCAGTATGAAGCTTGTTCACAAACATTGTTGTCTACGACTTACAAAGAGGCGCTTTCACAGTTTATATTTGAGACAACCCTGCGTAACAAGTATGAAGCTTGTTCACAAACATTGTTCTCTACGACTTACAAAGAGGCGCTTTCACTGTTTATATTTGAGACAACCCTGCGTAACAAGTATGAAGCTCGTTCACAAAGAATGTTGACTACGACTTATAAAGAGGCAATTTCACAGGTTATATGTGAAACAACCCTGCGTAAACAAAATGAAGCTCGTTCACAAACATTGTTGTGTACGACTACAAAGAAGCATTCATAGTTTATATCTGAGATGACTCTCCGTAAACAAAATGAAGCTTGATCATAAACATTTTGGTCAACGACTAAAAAGAAGCACTTTCACAGTTTATATCTGAGACAACTCTCAGTAAACAAAATGAAGCTCGAACATAAACATTTTGGTCTACGACTACAAAGAAGCAATTTATCAGCTTATATCTGAGACAACCCCCCGTAAACAAAGTAAGGTTCGTTTATAAGAATTGTTGCCTACAACTTATGAAGAGGCATTTTCTCAGTTTATATTTGAGACAACCGTGCGTAACCAGTATGAAGCTTGTTCACAAACATTGTTGTCTACGACTTACAAAGAGGCGCTTTCACAGTTTATATTTGAGACAACCCTGCGTAACCAGTATGAAGCTTGTTCACAAACATTGTTGTCTACGACTTACAAAGAGACGCTTTCACTGTTTATATTTGAGACAACCCTGCGTAACAAGTACGAAGCTCGTTCACAAACAATGTTGACTACGACTTATAAAGAGGCAATTTCACAGGTTATATGTGAAACAACCCTGCGTAAACAAAATGAAGCTCGTTCACAAACATTGTTGTGTACGACTACAAAGAAGCATTCATAGTTTATATCTGAGATGACTCTCCGTAAACAAAATGAAGCTCGATCAAAAACATTTTGGTCAACGACTAGAAAGAAGCACTTTCACAGATTATATCTGAGACAACTCTCAGTAAACAAAATGAAGCTCGAACATAAACATTTTGGTCTACGACTACAAAGAAGCAATTTATCAGCTTATATCTGAGACAACCCCCCGTAAACAAAGTAAGGTTCGTTTATAAGAATTGTTGCCTACAACTTATGAAGAGGCATTTTCTCAGTTTATATTTGAGACAACCGTGCGTAACCAGTATGAAGCTTGTTCACAAACATTGTTGTCTACGACTTACAAAGAGGCGCTTTCACAGTTTATATTTGAGACAACCCTGCGTAACCAGTATGAAGCTTGTTCACAAACATTGTTGTCTACGACTTACAAAGAGGCGCTTTCACTGTTTATATTTGAGACAAATCTTCGTAACCAGTATGAAGCTCGTTTACAAACAATGTTGTCTACGACTTAGGCCTACAAAGAGGCGCTTTCACTGTTTATATTTGAGACAACCCTGCGTAACCAGTATGAAGCTCGTTAACAAACATTGTTGTCTACGACTTACAAAGAGGCGCTTTCACAGTTTATATTTGAGACAACCCTGCGTAACCAGTATGAAGCTTGTTCACAAACATTGTTGTCTACGACTTATAAAGAGGCGCTTTCACTGTTTATATTTGAGACAACTCTTCGTAACCAGTATGAAGCTCGTTTACAAACAATGTTGTCTACGACTTACAAAGAGGCGCTTTCACAGTTTATATTTGAGACAACTCTTCGTAACCAGTATGAAGCTCGTTTACAAACAATGTTGTCTACGACTTACAAAGAGGCACGTTCACACGTTTGTGTTGTAAGTTATTCATCTCTAATTATGACTTTTCTTTATTGTTTGTATCTCTTTTAGTATGATTTACTTTTAAAATATTGTTCGGAATTTTCATTTACCATTTGAAGTGATCTTGAAAAGAAGTGCATACTAGATATAATTTATTTCACAGAGTATTTTTCTAAAAGTTTTAAGGTGCACATAGTCAATCCAGATACAGACTAGTAATGCGTGTTACGTTTTTCTATCCATCGAGTGTTTGTACCATACATTTTTTACATTATTTATACAAAGAAAATTATTAAAATTATTGGTTTATGATAAACGCATTTCATTATTACTATAAGTTTTAAGACGTACTTAGTCAATCCATGCGAGCTGCGTTACTAGCGTCTTCGAGTGTTCAGTGTTAAGGCGCACAAAGTCAATCCAGGTACTGGCGGGTAATGTGGGTTTACGATTCTGGCGCCTCCGAGTGTTCAGTGTTAAGGCGCACATAGTCAATCCTGGTACTGGCGTGTAATGTGGGTTGCGATTCTGGTGCCTCCGAGTGTTCAGTGTTAAGGCGCACATAGTCAATGCAGGTACTGGCGTGTAATGTGGGTTGCGATTCTGGCGCCTCCGAGTGTTCAGTGTTAAGGCGCACATAGTCAATCCGGGTACTGGCTTGTAATGTGGGTTGCGATTCTGGCGCCTCCGAGTGTTCATTGATAAGGCGCACATAGTCAATCCAGGTATTGGCTTGTAATGAGGGTTGCGATTCTGGCGCCTCCGAGTGTTCAGTGATAAGGCGCACATAGTCAATGCAGGTACTGGCATGTAATGTGGGTTACGATTCTGGCACCCCCGAGTGTTCAGTGTTTAGGCGCACATAGTCAAGCCTGGTACTGGCGTGTAATGTGGGTTGCGATTCTGGCGCCTCCGAGTGTTCAGTGTTAAGGCACATATAGTCAATCTAGTTACTGGCGTGTAATGTGGGTTACGATTCTGGCACCTCCGAGTGTTCAGTGGTAAGTCGCACAGAGTCAATCCAGTTACTGGCGTGTATTGTGGGTTGCGGAACTGGCGCCTCCGAGTGTTCAGTGTTAAGGCGCACATAGTCAATCAGGTTACTGGCGTGTAATGTGAGTTAAGATACTGACACCTCCGAGTGTTCAGTGTTAAGGCGCACAGAGTCAATCCAGGTACTGGCATGTAATGTAGGTTGCGATACTGACGTCTCCGAGTTTTCAGTGTTAAGGCCCATATAGTCAATCCAGGTACTGGCGTGTAATGTGGGTTACGATTCTGGCGCCTCCGAGTGTTCAGTGTTAAGGCGCACATAGTCAATCCGGGTACTGGCGTGTAATGCGGGTTGCGATACTGGCACCTCCGAGTGTTCAGTGGTAAGTCGCACAGAGTCAATCCAGTTACTGGCGTGTATTGTGGGTTGCGGAACTGGCGCCTCCGAGTGTTCAGTGTTAAGGCACATATAGTCAATCCAGTTACTGGCGTGTAATGTGATTTAAGATACTGACACCTCCGAGTGTTCAGTGTTAAGGCGCACAGAGTCAATCCAGGTACTGGCATGTAATGTAGGTTGCGATACTGACGTCTCCGAGTGTTCAGTGTTAAGGCCAATATAGTCAATCCGGGTACTGGCATGTAATGTGGGTGGTGATACTAGCGCCTTCGAGTGTTCAGTGTTAAGGCGCATATAGCCAATCCAGTTACTGGCGTGTAATGTGAGTTAAGATACTGACACCTCCGAGTGTTCAGTGTTAAGGCGCACATAGTCAATCCAGTTACTGGCGTGTAATGTGAGTTAAGATAATGACACCTCCGAGTGTTCAGTGTTAAGGCGCACATAGTCAATCCAGTTACTGGCGTGTAATGTGAGTTAAGATACTGACACCTCCGAGTGTTCAGTGTTAAGGCGCACATAGTCAATCCAGTTACTGGCGTGTAATGTGAGTTAAGATACTGACACCTCCGAGTGTTCAGTGTTAAGGCCCATATAGTCAATCCTGCTACTGGCGTGTAATGTGGGTTGCGATACTGATGTCTCCGAGTGTTCAGTGTTAAGGCCCATATAGTCAATCCGGGTACTGGCATGTAATGTGGGTTGCGATACTAGCGCCTTCGAGTGTTCAGTGTTAAGGCGCATATAGTCAATCCAGTTACTGGCGTGTAATGTGAGTTAAGATACTGACACCTCCGAGTGTTCAGTGTTAAGGCGCACATAGTCAATCCAGTTACTGGCGTGTAATGTGAGTTAAGATAATGACACCTCCGAGTGTTCAGTGTTAAGGCGCACATAGTCAATCCAGTTACTGGCGTGTAATGTGAGTTAAGATACTGACACCTCCGAGTGTTCAGTGTTAAGGCGCACATAGTCAATCCAGTTACTGGCGTGTAATGTGAGTTAAGATACTGACACCTCCGAGTGTTCAGTGTTAAGGCCCATATAGTCAATCCTGCTACTGGCGTGTAATGTGGGTTGCGATACTGATGTCTCCGAGTGTTTAGTGTTAAGGCCCATATAGTCAATCCGGGTACTGGCATGTAATGTGGGTTGCGATACTAGCGCCTTCGAGTGTTCAGTGTTAAGGCGCATATAGTCAATCCAGGTACTGGCGTGTAATGTGGGTTGCGATACTGGCGCCTCCGAGTGTTCAGTATTAAGGCCCAAATAGTCAATCGAGGTACTGGCGTGTAATGTGGGTTGCGATACTGGCGCCTCCGAGTGTTCAGTGTTAAGGCCCATATAGTCAATCCAGGTACTGGCGTGTAATGTGGGTTGCGATACTGGCGCCTCCGAGTGTTCAGTGTTAAGGCCCATATAGTCAATCCAAGTATTGGCGTGTAATGTAGGTTGCGATACTGGCGCCTCCGGGTGTTCAGTGTTAAGGCGTACATACTCAATCCATGTACTGGCGTGTAATGTGGGTAGCGATATTGGTGCATTCGAGTGATCAGTGTTAAGGCGCACATAGTCAATCCAGGTACTGGCGTGTAATGCGGATAGATTCTGGCGCCTTCGAGTGTTCAGTGTTAAGGCGCGCATAGTCAATCCAGGTACTGGCGTGTAATGCGGGTTGCGATACTGGCGCCTTCGAGTGTTCAGTTTTAAGGCGCGCATAGTCAATCCAGGTACTGGCGTGTAATGCGGGTTGCGATACTGGCGCCTTCGAGTGTTCAGTTTTAAGGCGCACATAGTCAATCCAGGTACTG
This sequence comes from Stictocephala bisonia, assembly GCA_035578905.1. NCBI lineage: Eukaryota > Metazoa > Arthropoda > Insecta > Hemiptera > Membracidae > Stictocephala > Stictocephala bisonia. The sequence continues at coordinate 335,808 of JAQJVL010000479.1, read as the reverse complement.
GCGTGTAATGCGAGTTGCGAAACTCGCGCCGTAGAGCCTTTATCTTGATACTCGTACACTGATCATCGCATTTACACTGAATCTATTTAGAGTAGTTGATTCTTACACATGAATTATTTTTAATGGATGTTGATTTTTAGTATCTGATAATAATAATAATAATTTAGAATAGTGTTTTATGTATTAGCAACTACATCTTCAGGTAGACCAATATATTTTAGCTAGAATTTCCAGCATTCCCAACAGGTAAATCAATTATAATGGCCATGCTTTATTTATTCATTATTTCTCAAGTAAAATATTAAAAATTAAATCGAAAAATTAAAAATGTAGGGTAATAATTGTCATTGTATTTCAATGTTCATATTGCAGGTGGAATTTTTCTTAATAATTCATCTAAGAATGATGGGATACGTTTCTAACATTTTCCTTTCTCTGTGATTATTTGATACATTTTTTATCTTCAATATTTCAAAAAAACCTGCAACGTTTACTGTAACTTATATTCCTTAAAATAATAAAGATGCGCAGTTTTACAACTTAAACTCTTTGTTATTGGATTTTCGTAATGATAAAGTGACAATAAATAATTATATGAATATACGTTACTCAATTTCATTTCAATGGATCTCAGTAGTATATGTTTCGAACTGTACATGAATAAAATAAGAGTATCGTTGTAAAGGTTATTGCGTTAATTGTCATCTTTGATCTGATCATCACAACTTTGTGTTCTTTTTTGTTTTTTTATTGCAATGAAAACCATTTTAAGTAAGAATTACGAGTACGAAGGGATAGTATTGGCTTTAAATGTAAATAAACAACGAAAAATCTGATCAATAATAAAATAAAACACGTATACACTGACCAACTTGTATACACTAACAAAACAGAGAAACACGGTGAAATAAAACACGTATACACTGACCACCTTGTATACACTAACAAAACAGAGAAACACGGTGAAATAAAACACGTATACACTGACCACCTTGTATACACTAACAAAACAGAGAAACCTGGTGAAATAAAACACGTATACACTGACCACCTTGTATACACTAACAAAACAGAGAAACCTGGTGAAATAAAACACGTATACACTGACCACCTTGTATACACTAACAAAACAGAGAAACACGGGAAATAAAACACATATACACTGACCACCTTATATACACTAACAAAACAGAGAAACACGGTGAAATAAAACACGTGTACACTGACCACCCTGCATACACTAAAAAAACAGAGAAACACGGTGAAATAAAACACGTATACACTGACCACCTTGTATACACTAACAAAACAGAGAAACCTGGTGAAATAAAACACGTATACATTGACCACCTTGTATACACTAACAAAACAGAGAAACACGGTGAAATTAAAAATAATGAATAATAATATTTTAATTTATTAAGACTGGCTTACTGCATATGCACAGTTGCGAAATAAATTTTAGAAAAAAAAATATTGACCATAAGATCTTAAATACAGCATTAAGTTATTGGAACTTAAGCAAACTAACGAGTTTTATTACAATAACGCATAAAATAAATGTCTTATAAAAATAAATGTAATATTTGCATAATATTAACTTGGTAAAGTATCCAATTATAAAGGTGATTGTGTTGAATTACATTTTTAATTGTTTAAGAATTGAAATGCTATAATATTAATATAATTAATTTTGTTGGATTTAATTAAAATCCTTATTTTTCTTTGTTCCATTTGTAACATCCCTCTATGACACTTAAATAGTGTTAAACATTGTTTCCAAGTGAATCTGAAATGTTTCAGAGAACTGCCACTCCACGGTGTACCCCCATACGCCTCTCCTTCTTAAACCCTGATGAAATTAAATAATTGAAGTGGTCTGTGGTAGAGGTAGCCCGCCATCATCCCGCGCCGTTCTCATTCTCCCCCAAGGAGGCGCTTTTGTCACAGTTCTCTTTGTTTTGGCAAGCGTCTTGAATAATTAAGTGTTTTTGGTCTGTGGCTTACTAATTAATTAGATTGTATCAGGGATATGATTTAAACATACATCTTCTTTGTTGAATTATTTTGCTTGATTGTTGGAAAGTTTTATTAATGTTTCTTAAATTGATAAATACAGAATATATTTATATATGTAATTTTATTTTTGCTTTATAAGGACATACGTTTTTTCTATTATACCCTTTAAAGAAATTTTCGAGTTTGTAAAGGTGTTTTAACAACGGTAGAACAATATTAATTTTCAGTGTTTTTGTAAATATCAAGATTTGAACATTAAATCCACGTAATTTGTAATTTTTTTTATATTAATTTTATCATCTTAATCCAATTTTGTTTATTTGGCAAAAATATTACGATTATATGAGCAGTATAATTTTCCGATTTTATATTTTTTTCTCTGTTGTAAATATTTGTTTCTGTTTATCCAGAAGTATACAATTATCTGGTAATTAAATAAGAAATCATGCTTATTCATTTAATGTTAAACAACTAGTTTCTTTTGAAGAAGAGCACAGATAAAATAATATGTGTACCAAATGTTCAAATATTGTACACTTCCGACTGTCGTGTGTAAGTAAGTGGCGGAGATATGAGTGTAGACGATTGACGCAGGTCGTTCTGATAAATATCGGAGCTGTTGCTCTGAAAAATGAGCGTAAACGGCGGGGCGATGGGCCGCACGCTTTGATACACTCCGAGATGGATGGCTGCCCTGGCTCCGGGTACGGTTGCAGCTCCTCATCTGCGCTACTCAAGTTTAACATGTTACGGTTGCTTAGTTCGTTGTAAACACAATCAATGAGGCTTGTTGGTGTGGCACAACTTTGATACACTCCGAGATGGATGGCTGCCCTGGCTCCGGCTACGGTTGCAGCTCCTCATCTGCGCTACTCAAGTTTAAGATGTTACGGTTGCTTAGTTCGTTGTAAACACAATCAATGAGGCTTGTTGGTGTGGCACAACTTTGATACACTCCGAGATGGATGGCTGCCCTGGCTCCGGCTACGGTTGCAGCTCCTCATCTGCGCTACTCAAGTTTAACATGTTACGGTTGCTTAGTTCGTTGTAAACACAATCAATGAGGCTTGTTGGTGTGGCTCAACTTTGGTACACTCCGAGATGGATGGCTGCCCTGGCTCCGGCTACGGTTGCAGCTCCTCATCTGCGCTACTCAAGTTTAAAATGTTACGGTTGCTTAGTTCGTTGTAAACACAATCAATGAGGCTTGTTGGTGTGGCACAACTTTGGTACACTCCGAGATGGATGGCTGCCCTGGCTCCGGGTACGGTTTAGCTCCTCATCTGCGCTACTCAAGTTTAAAATGTTACGGTTGCTTAGTTCGTTGTAAACACAATCAATGAGGCTTGTTGGTGTGGCACAACTTTGGTACACTCCGAGATGGATGGCTGCCCTGGCTCCGGCTACGGTTGCAGCTCCTCATCTGCGCTACTCAAGTTTAAAATGTTACGGTTGCTTAGTTCGTTGTAAACACAATCAATGAGGCTTGTTGGTGTGGCACAACTTTGATACACTCCGAGATGGATGGCTGCCCTGGCTCCGGCTACGGTTGCAGCTCCTCATCTGCGCTACTTCGTTGTAAACACAATCAATGAGGCTTGTTGGTGTGGCTCAACTTTGGTACACTCCGAGATGGATGGCTGCCCTGGCTCCGGGTACGGTTGCAGCTCCTCATCTGCGCTACTCAAGTTTAACATGTTACGGTTGCTTAGTTCGTTGTAAACACAATCAATGAGGCTTGTTGGTGTGGCACAACTTTGGTATACTCCGAGATGGATGGCTGCCCTGGCTCCGGCTACGGTTGCAGCTCCTCATCTGCGCTACTCAAGTTTAACATGTTACGGTTGCTTAGTTCGTTGTAAACACAATCAATGAGGCTTGTTGGTGTGGCTCAACTTTGGTACACTCCGAGATGGATGGCTGCCCTGGCTCCGGCTACGGTTGCAGCTCCTCATCTGCGCTACTCAAGTTTAAGATGTTATGGTTGCTTAATTCGTTGTAAACACAATCAATGAGGCTTGTTGGTGTGGCACAACTTTGGTACACTCCGAGATGGATGGCTGCCCTGGCTCCGGCTACGGTTGCAGCTCCTCATCTGCGCTACTCAAGTTTAAAATGTTACGGTTGCTTAGTTCGTTGTAAACACAATCAATGAGGCTTGTTGGTGTGGCTCAACTTTGGTATACTCCGAGATGGATGGCTGCCCTGGCTCCGGCTACGGTTGCAGCTCCTCATCTGCGCTACTCAAGTTTAACATGTTACGGTTGCTTAGTTCGTTGTAAACACAATCAATGAGGCTTGTTGGTGTGGCACAACTTTGATACACTCCGAGATGGATGGCTGCCCTGGCTCCGGCTACGGTTGCAGCTCCTCATCTGCGCTACTCAAGTTTAACATGTTACGGTTGCTTAGTTCGTTGTAAACACAATCAATGAGGCTTGTTGGTGTGGCTCAACTTTGGTACACTCCGAGATGGATGGCTGCCCTGGCTCCGGCTACGGTTGCAGCTCCTCATCTGCGCTACTCAAGTTTAAGATGTTACGGTTGCTTAGTTCGTTGTAAACACAATCAATGAGGCTTGTTGGTGTGGCACAACTTTGGTACACTCCGAGATGGATGGCTGCCCTGGCTCCGGGTACGGTTGCAGCTCCTCATCTGCGCTACTCAAGTTTAAGATGTTACGGTTGCTTAGTTCGTTGTAAACACAATCAATGAGGCTTGTTGGTGTGGCACAACTTTGGTACACTCCGAGATGGATGGCTGCCCTGGCTCCGGCTACGGTTGCAGCTCCTCATCTGCGCTACTCAAGTTTAAGATGTTACGGTTGCTTAGTTCGTTGTAAACACAATCAATGAGGCTTGTTGGTGTGGCACAACTTTGATACACTCCGAGATGGATGGCTGCCCTGGCTCCGGCTACGGTTGCAGCTCCTCATCTGCGCTACTCAAGTTTAACATGTTACGGTTGCTTAGTTCGTTGTAAACACAATCAATGAGGCTTGTTGGTGTGGCACAACTTTGATACACTCCGAGATGGATGGCTGCCCTGGCTCCGGCTACGGTTGCAGCTCCTCATCTGCGCTACTCAAGTTTAACATGTTACGGTTGCTTAGTTCGTTGTAAACACAATCAATGAGGCTTGTTGGTGTGGCACAACTTTGGTATACTCCGAGATGGATGGCTGCCCTGGCTCCGGCTACGGTTGCAGCTCCTCATCTGCGCTACTCAAGTTTAACATGTTACGGTTGCTTAGTTCGTTGTAAACACAATCAATGAGGCTTGTTGGTGTGGCACAACTTTGATACACTCCGAGATGGATGGCTGCCCTGGCTCCGGGTACGGTTGCAGCTCCTCATCTGCGCTACTCAAGTTTAACATGTTACGGTTGCTTAGTTCGTTGTAAACACAATCAATGAGGCTTGTTGGTGTGGCTCAACTTTGGTACACTCCGAGATGGATGGCTGCCCTGGCTCCGGGTACGGTTGCAGCTCCTCATCTGCGCTACTCAAGTTTAACATGTTACGGTTGCTTAGTTCGTTGTAAACACAATCAATGAGGCTTGTTGGTGTGGCTCAACTTTGGTATACTCCGAGATGGATGGCTGCCCTGGCTCCGGGTACGGTTGCAGCTCCTCATCTGCGCTACTCAAGTTTAACATGTTACGGTTGCTTAGTTCGTTGTAAACACAATCAATGAGGCTTGTTGGTGTGGCTCAACTTTGGTACACTCCGAGATGGATGGCTGCCCTGGCTCCGGGTACGGTTGCAGCTCCTCATCTGCGCTACTCAAGTTTAACATGTTACGGTTGCTTAGTTCGTTGTAAACACAATGAATGAGGCTTGTTGGTGTGGCACAACTTTGGTACACTCCGAGATGGATGGCTGCCCTGGCTCCGGGTACGGTTGCAGCTCCTCATCTGCGCTACTCAAGTTTAACATGTTACGGTTGCTTAGTTCGTTGTAAACACAATCAATGAGGCTTGTTGGTGTGGCTCAACTTTGATACACTCCGAGATGGATGGCTGCCCTGGCTCCGGGTACGGTTGCAGCTCCTCATCTGCGCTACTCAAGTTTAACATGTTACGGTTGCTTAGTTCGTTGTAAACACAATCAATGAGGCTTGTTGGTGTGGCACAACTTTGGTATACTCCGAGATGGATGGCTGCCCTGGCTCCGGGTACGGTTGCAGCTCCTCATCTGCGCTACTCAAGTTTAAGATGTTACGGTTGCTTAGTTCGTTGTAAACACAATCAATGAGGCTTGTTGGTGTGGCTCAACTTTGGTACACTCCGAGATGGATGGCTGCCCTGGCTCCGGGTACGGTTGCAGCTCCTCATCTGCGCTACTCAAGTTTAACATGTTACGGTTGCTTAGTTCGTTGTGAACACAATCAATGAGGCTTGTTGGTGTGGCACAACTTTGATACACTCCGAGATGGATGGCTGCCCTGGCTCCGGCTACGGTTGCAGCTCCTCATCTGCGCTACTTCGTTGTAAACACAATCAATGAGGCTTGTTGGTGTGGCACAACTTTGGTTAGTTATTTATTGGATTCTCATATGATAAAATGCAAGGGGAGATATGTAACATTAATTAAAAATCACTGACATATCGATGTATTTAATTTTAAGTTAGGGACGCACTTTGCCTTCCGAAAATATCCCCCACTGACTGTTTTAACTGTTACATTAGCCACTAAAGATTACTACTAAACGTCATCCATTTTGTATTTTTGGGCGTATTTACTGCCACTATGTAACAGCTGTTCCATTCTATTTTCATACTATCGATGCCCAGTTTCACCTTCACCAGTCTACATTGCCTTCCCGAGTGGAGTAGACAAAGTACCTTACAGACGTGTTTCTCGGAGTGCGACAACTTTAGAGAAAATGCGTTTAACATATTCAACGAAGATTATTAGTTGAGACACTACTTCTCTATCTACATCAAATCCTCACTTACTGTAAACTGTATTTTGGCATCAGCATGTAAGTTCTCAACCACTGTAAAACAAATACACTTTAGCTTTCACTTATTCTTCATTTATTCCTTCTTCACTTAGTCTCTAACTCATACCACTTAATATATCCATATTATAACCATAAATACACAGAGTGCCTTGCCTCAATACTAAAGGAATTTATATCAAGTACTTGGAAAATTGTATGTAAAATATGTTTTTATAAAACTATTATCCCTCTCATATAGCTATTTTATTATGTGGACAATAGTTTTAAAAGGGTACGTGGACAATTATTTGGATTGTGTTTGAAATTGTATTACTTATATATTTATTTGTATATTGCAATCGACAATAAATGGGCAAATGTGGGATATGATTATGATGAGATGAACGGATTTATTCTTTGTTACTACATAAATTCAAATAATCCTTAAGAAAGGGTCATTTTTTTGGTCCAATAACCTACGGGACTACAAGAACTACGGCTTTGCGTTGAATAAAGTACATCAAATTAATTTGAATTGGAAAATCATAAGCTTAGGCTTATACTTATAGGAAAGTCAACTAACTGGGAACATTTCTTAAATGTAATTATGTGATAAATAATAAATAAACTGAAGAGGATAACAAAACAATCTACAAGTTAAAAAAAAAATTATATATTTTGTCTTACAAACGTCATGGTGTCAATGTCAGCTGATATTATCTCTTGATTTACGTATCATCAATGAATCCTAAAATTGGGTCAGTCGTGCTGAAGAGGGTTAGTAATGAAAGTAAATTATTCTTAATTCCTTTTGTGAGAAGAATTATGAGTTGAACGTATGTCAAAATTATCCTAAAATCGTCTATCAGAATTCAATGTAGATGCTTAAATTACAAACAAGGATTACATGAAATATACGCCAGGTCTTTATTTATTTATTTTTTTAAACTTTGATCGTGTTCTTTTAACGCATATCCATACAGGTAACGAAATCACACAACTAGGCAAAATTGCAGGCTAGTTTTTAAATATAGTAAAATCGAAAAAAGATTTTTTGGAATATTGATCATTTGATAGCCTTGGTACATTACTACTACATAATACTATGACACTTCTATTTCGTCCGCTGCTACTACTATTGTCATCATCAATCAATCATTATTACTTGTTTAATCTATTAATACACTCTATATATATTATATACAGTTACTTATTATATAAAATATATATTACTGTTTTAAATATGCATATTGGGATATTTTTCTCATAAATTTTATTTCTACACTTTTGTTCATACACAATTAAAATATGTTTCAGTTTAAAAGGGAGCATATTCTTTATTGAAATTAAGAAAATGAGTAAAAACATTGTCACCTCATGTTTCAAGCGGCATGAGTCCACAGCCAATGGGATTACTCGGTTAAAAGTTGTCGGCCAAGCTGGGATTGGTAGTGGAGGTGGCGCGGCTGGTGTCGCCGGGGGAAACTACCATTACCACAATTAGAATGCACCCTACTACGTAATGGGTTAATAGCCTGCGGTGCTGGCAACACTTGCCTCCAGGTGGATTGCAAAGAAACAACATTGATTAATATCTCTCCTGGATTCTTAAAGTGTTAGTTTTAAAACAAGGTACCTTCCTTAAATCCTTGTGAGGTATGCTTAAGTCTCCCTTCTTATTCATTTATTTAGTCTTAGTTATTATTTTTGCTTGTGTGGGTCAGTCGAGCTTTAACATACTACTGTATCAAGATTGTACTCAAATTTGTACACTACGCCTAGGAATATTAATCAACGGTGGCCTGACAAGTGATTAATACAGACTTTCTAAGACAGTCACCAACCTGACCCCATAGACGGACTCTTCAAAGCATTAGGTCAAGGAGAGTGAGGTATGAACACAACTTAATCCCTGGCAGCCACTCTCCTGGAGTCGACTGTCAAATCTTCCGGCAGCAGCACCGGGCAGTCCTTCGACCACCTTCGACCTCCACCCGACTCTCCCCAGCCAGCCCCAGGCTTCTCTATTTATACCTCAGCTCCAAGTTTACCAAACAGCTCCCAAATCACTGTCAATTGCCTAATAACCTACTCCCTATTTCCTAACCTATCTACACTACAAGACTGCCGCTGATGTCCCAACTAAAATTAATGAATGAGCGGCACATGGTAAAAACCCACCCGCCCACCCATTTACGTACTGTGGCATTGATCCACCCGCCCACCCATACACGTACAGTGGTATTGATACAGTAAGTATAATTTGTAAAAGTTTGACGAAATGTCGAAAGAAAATGTATTAAATGTCTAAACCATTATATATAGTCTTAGCACATCAGATGGACATTGATCTGTACATACTCTTTTCCCACTTCCGAATACACTGTCGTATTTTGGAATTTCAAAATATTCACCCCCCCCTCCAGTGTTATAAAATCTTTATGGCTATGCGTATATTTTATCAGTGTGGTTACTGTGGGATTAACCCACCCACCCACCCACCCATACACAAACAGTGGTATTAATACAACCTAACCTAACACACCCACACATAAACGTATAGTGGCATTAACCCACCCGCCCACCCATACACGTACAGTGGCATTAATCCACCGGCCCACCCATACACGCACAGTAGCATCAACCCACCCGCCCACCCATACACGCACAGTAGCATCAACCCACCCGCCACCAATTCACGTACTGTGGCATTGACTCACCCAACCACCCATATACGTACAGTGGTATTTACCCACCCGCCCACCCATACATGTACAGTGGCATTAATCCACCGGCCCACCCATACACGTACAGTGGCATTAACCCACCCATACAGCCATAAACGTACAGTGGCATTAACCCACCCACCCACCCATTCACGCACAGTAGCATCAACCCACCCGCCCACCCATACACGTACTGTAGCATTGACTCACCCAACCACCTATATACGTACAGTGGTATTTACCCACCCGCCCACCCATACACGTAGAGTGGCATTAATCCACCGGCCCACCCATACACGTACAGTGGCATTAACCCACCCGCCCACCCATACACGTACAGTGGCATTAACCCACCCATACAGCCATAAACGTACAGTGGCATTAAATTACAGTCAATACCACTGTAAGTGTAGGGTTGGGCAGTTGGGTAAATACCACTGTACGTATATGGGTGGGTGGGCGAGTTAATATCACTGTGCGTGTATGGGTGGGTAAATACCACTGTCCATGTATGGGTGGGCGGTTGGGTCAATACCACTGTACGCATATAGGGGGGTGGGCGGGTAAATATCACTGTACATGTATGGGTGGGTGGGTGGGTCAATACCACTGTACGCATATGGATGGGCAGGTGGGTCAGTACCATTGTACGTGTATGGGTGGGTGGCTGGGTCAATATCTATACGTGTATGGTTGGGTCTATACCACCGTACGTGTATGGGTGGGCAGGCAGTGCTGTGCGTGTAAGGGTGGGCGGGTGGGATTTAGTTATTCAATACACGTAAATATCACCATACGTGTATGGGTGGGGCAATATCACCGTACATGTATGGGTGGGTGGGTAGGTCAATACCACCGTACGTGTATGGGTATTGGGACTAATGAATACCCAAATATCCCTTTACGTTTGTTTGGTAAGTTCTGAATTGCATCATATTATAACTATCATAGTAATAAATACATATCTATTAGCCATTAATGGCATTAATGGCACCGTATGTGTATGGATGGGCGGGTGGGTTAATGGCACCATATGTGTACGGGTGGGCGGGTGGGTTAATGGCACCATATGTGTACGGGTGGGCGGGTGGGATAATGGCACCATATGTGTACGGGTGGGCGGGTGGGTTAATGGCACCATATGTGTACGGGTGGGCGGGTGGGTTAATGGCACCAAATGTGTACGGGTGGGCGGGTGGGTTAATGGCACCATATGTGTACGGGTGGGCGGGTGGGTTAATGGCACCATATGTGTACGGGTGGGCGGGTGGGATAATGGCACCATATGTGTACGGGTGGGTGGGTGGGTTAATGGCACCATATGTGTACGGGTGGGCGGGTGGGTTAATGGCACCATATGTGTACGGGTGGGCGGGTGGGTTAATGGCACCATATGTGTACGGGTGGGCGGGTGGGTTAATGGCACCATATGTGTACGGGTGGGCGGGTGGGATAATGGCACCATATGTGTACGGGTGGGCGGGTGGGTTAATGGCACCATATGTGTACGGGTGGGCGGGTGGGTTAATGGCACCATATGTGTACGGGTGGGCGGGTGGGTTAATGGCACCATATGTGTACGGGTGGGCGGGTGGGTTAATGGCACCATATGTGTACGGGTGGGCGGGTGGGTTAATGGCACCATATGTGTACGGGTGGGCGGGTGGGTTAATGGCACCATATGTGTACGGGTGGGCGGGTGGGTTAATGGCACCATATGTGTACGGGTGGGTGGGTGGGTTAATGGCACCATATGTGTACGGGTAGGCGGGTGGGTTAATGGCACCATATGTGTACGGGTGGGCGGGTGGGTTAATGGCACCAAATGTGTACGGGTGGGCGGGTGGGTTAATGATAGTAAGGTATGTTGGATGTGATTGTGTACACCTTGACGTTATTCAACCTTACCTTGTATACCTTATTACATTAGACTTATCATTATTACATTACTAGTCTTCATAATGTATCAATTCCTTGTCCTAAACTCCTCACAGTAGCACGACGTTAACTTGTCTAGGCTTATTTTTTAAGGGTGTTCGTCTGGGCGCCCAGTTCAGAGAGCTAAAGAATGTTATTCTCGATTTTATCGCAACTGCCACTACGAGTAGTAACTGACTCACTAATGAACAATCAATGTATTCCCCTCCCCTCTCTCCCCCTCATAGTCTGCCCCGCAAATTCAACATATAGGCATAAGTCCCACATTTATAGTAAACTGTAGTAATGAATTTTATATATATTATTAATCTACTTTTTTAGCCAAAACTGACTGTACATATTTCAAATCAAAATTTGAACAAATATCATTTATAGAAAAACAGATAGTAACACTTAAAAAATATTTTTTTTAATTTCCTATATACTAAGTTGATTAGTAACTTTTGTCCACTATATTCTCAAAATGTTAATAAATTATATCACACGGTTTGTTCATGAGTTATGCACCAAAATGTCCATATTAGTCACTTTGGGCAGCCATATCTCCATAAAGATTTGTTTAGAATGTTGTCCCGTAACACATTTATTACTTATATGGATATTAACAATTTTATTCAAAAAATTTCTAAAATAATGTTCGATCGAACATCCTCCTAAAGCCGCAGTAGGCTACTGTTGAACTAGACAATGGGGACAATCTACACTGGTTACTAAAGGCTTTAATCTCTCCACTTGTTGTGATAACTTACTTTTCGTTAGTATACATAGAAAGATAATTCTGTTTTATAAGCAAAAATATGGATTTTTACATTATTATATTTGCTAAAATTGATCTACTAATCAGCTGATAAGTTGTTTATCTAGTTTACTGTCATAAGTGCCACGTGTGGTACCTAGGACTCTGCACCGAGTACTTTAAGTAGTAACCATCCCGTTGGAAAAATAATTTTTCTAGTATTTTTAGCTAGTATTTTAAATACACGTTAAATTATAATCATACGTTAAAAATACGTATGATTAAAATTAAAACAGTTGGAAAAACTACACGACATATGCTTGGTATAGTAATTTTTAGTTTTGGACATATAAAGATTACCTATACTTCACAAAAACCTATATTGTTTTTGTGTGTATTCGACTGAGCTTTTAGTAATTTTATAATCGTTAAATTAAAGCACGCGTAGTTCTGAGGTAGATGTTTGTGCTGCAAGTTAGCCTATATGTTCATTAATGTAAATAACGCTTCAGAAACTTATGTGATATTATCAGAGTGAACTGCTGGTACCTGAAGGGACTGGAGAGTCACGTGATATAAAATAGATAAGACAATGGCCAAAAATGATTCAATTTTTTTATAATTACATGTATAATATTTAAAATATTTTCCAACATAGGTCAGAAGATCATATGTTGATATTTATTAATATTAAAGGAATGTGTGTGGGGTAGACAGGGAGGTAGCTGAGGGTTTGACAGGACCATAATCCCCCGGCAATCTGGTGCAAGAGAGGGAGTGGTGGGGATAAGACGTCTGTGGCTAATTACTTCCCCTCAAGGCTTGCATATTGCAAGCGACGTTACTACTCCTACACCACAACCACGTGCTTGGTATCACACTTCCGGATTGTTGTTGGCTGTGTTAACACGCTGGCCAGACATACTATAGCTTGAGATGATATAATTCTGCTACACTCTGCCATTTATCCCTATTATTTTCTAAATGTGGCTACTATCTGAAATGTGTATTTTTAATTGGTGCGTAAAAGATTCCTCATTATTATTAGTAAGAATGATTACTAGGTGTTCAGTTAAAGACTATTAAATTAATAATTGTCATTTTTCATTAAATGTTATCCATTGGTGATTTCTTTTATCACTAGGTAGGGTTTTATAATATATAAAAGCTTGAATCTGTTGTTAAGGGAGCTAAATATTTTCATATGTATGAACATATTTTGTGATTGAAGGTAACATAAAAAAAAGAGAACCCATCTATCCTCTTGAGGTATTTGCTTGTCTTCGTTTTCAAGGGGAGTTGTACGTTGATTTAGTTTGTGTGACGCTTGACAAATTGTAGAAAAATCGTCTAAAGTGTTCTTCCACTATCTAACAATGGTTTCATAAGTTCCGTAACAACACTTTAAGAGAGAATAATGTCTCTAGATGCATCTTTACCAGCATAAAGGTGTAACTATAACCAATATTATAATGTATATAATTTAAGGCCAGATTTATGCCGCTTGTTAGGTATATACTACCTAAATGTAAACCTACCCCAGTAGGTAATCTTGGTCACATCTATGAATACAGTTTAGTTTTATCAGCAGCATGGGACGTGATGTTCGGGTACCGGCTGTCCGCTTGTCATTGGGCTCGGGTTTGTAAATTTGAACTGTCGGCATTAGTTTATAACAATGCCAGACTACACTTGCTCATCTACAATCATCACAGTGATTCGGAAGTTATATTCGTCCAAATCTTGACGATCGGTGTCTCAAAAATAAATAAAAAGTATCATAACTATTAGTTTGTTGATTTTGTAAAATTTGAGAATAAATATTCGATAAAAGTAGCTCGATTCGTCAATCAATTTCGAGATGTCTATGCTAACAATATGTCAATAAGGGATTGCGTGACCTATAAGCTTAAATGTTTGGCTTTTTTCAAGACCCACCCTCGAAATATAGCAATAAACGCTGTAAAATATTCCTCGTGCGTGTTCTGCCATCTGGCTAAACGAAAGTGATTAGAAATATCGTCTTGCAAATGTTTTGTCTATATCTTGATATGTTTAAACATATTTATTATTCACCACATTGAACTATTGACAGTAAAATATTTGTTTTCTAATCAATTATGTTTTCATGCATTTCATTTAACGTATTTTATGTTTGGTCACTTTATATAACGGTATAAACATAAGGATCATCTTTTGACAGTCCCAGCTGAATCTTCCTCTTTAGTTGGTCTATTCATATTTGCTACTTGACTTGTTTCTGCCTCGCTTTCCTCTGATTGTTTGTCCATTCTTGTAACTGCGTTCCTTGTCTCGGGTTGGGTTATCCCTGATTGTCTTGCCTCGCTTCGCTTGTTTTGTCTATTGGTTGGCTTGTTCCTGCTAATCTTGTTTCGCTTGGCTTGTCTCTTCTTGCTATCTCAACTTGGCCTGCCCCTACTTGTTTTGCTGTATCAGTTTGGCTCGTCTTGTCTCTGCTTAGCATGTCCCTGCTTGTCTTATTCCTACTTGCTATTTTAGCCTGGCTTGTCGTCCCTGTTTGCTGTTTCAGCTTTGCTTGTCTTGTCTCTGCTTGTTTGTCCCCGTTTGTAGATCTGTTGAAGCAATTTGACGTTCGTAGTTATGATAATCGCATAAAAGAATTTCGTGCCTAAGCCGAATAGTGCTTTGTTTGCTCAAATCTTTTATTTCTTAGTACCAAGCATTTTAAATCTATTAACAATTAATTGTCATTAAAATTAAGTAAAAACACAAATATTTTGTTCAAAGAAATTAAAATCCTAGCTCTTTACAGTAGCAAATATTGAATATTTATTTTGTAATATAATTCACTAGGTAGGCCTATTCTTTGGCTTTTTATACTTACTTTTATCTGAAGTATTTTTTGCTTTCAAGTTAGTTCTTGTTCTATTAGGTTAATTGAATCGGTAATTTAAGAAACAACATAACTCAAGAAACCTAACTTTAGAGAAATAAAATAAACCGTAATTAAATAATAAAAAAAAATGCAGTAGTTGCGTATAAAACCCTCTTGATATTTTTATCATGAACACATCTTTTTGACGTTTTTATAGTAAGTTAAAGTTGGACTTTTAGCAATTGGCTTATGCTAAATATAAATTGAAAACTTAAAAAAGAAAATTCGTGTTTTTTTTTAATATACATAATGTATTTACAGGACAAAAGTACAAAGTCTGATTACCATTTATCAATGCTAAATTCTTAATTTCCTCCCTTATTGTCTCCCAAGAATAGGTTGTGTCAGAAAATTTGTTGACTTCTTCCTCGTGTGTTATGCATTCTTGTATGTCTGAGACTGTAGGCCATCAATGTAGGTCCTGTCAGCATGGGGAGGTGCATAAACTTTGTAATTTATACACGCACATTATATGGGGGGGGGAGGGGGTGAAGTGTGATTCAAGTGTCATAACCTAAATCACACTTCATAACTTTAAACAAGTCTCTGAAGTAAATAATACGGTTCAAGTAAAGCCAAGTTGGGAAAATATTGAATCTATTAATTCTAACCTCTAATTTATTTGAAAACTAACATCAAAAGGAAATTCCAATAAGCCATAGGACAAAATAAGCATTCGTTAGTATCATTAACTATAGAAGTCTATCATTTTAATACAAAAGCCTTGAAACATTGATTTCAACCATGTATCAACATTTGTGAAATGTATTCCAATTAGTAACAATGGACCTTCTTAAAGATGCTGGCATTCATGCATGGCCAGATAAATGAAACCTAAAGTGTTTGACACGAGCTAGGCAACCTTATATTCGTATCAGGAATTTGTTGTTGTCTTGTTCTAAGTTTCTTTTTGTACAAATGTTTGAGTACAGAAGGCATGTTGAAACATAGATTGTTCAGATCGGAGATTTACATAACATTCTGTATATGTACATTCTGTATACGTGTAAACGAAACACGTAATTAGAAAAAAAGCAGAAGAAAGTGTCATATTTTAATTAAAGAATCGTGTTGTTCAGCGTGAGGGCCATTAAAGTGGAAGTGGACAGTGGAAGAAGGACGCTCCGCCACTATTAAGGGGTTGTAATGGCCGGACACTCTACTCCACTCTCTTTTATTAGAAAAATACCCTCTCTGCTGTTTTCCTAGAGGTATTTATTTTCTACCTCGTCCACCATATTTCACAGTCCACAAGAATGTTGTAGCCTCTGTTTTCTTTAGTTGTATCTCGACGATGAATTGTTATTTACATTATTTGAGTTTCAACGTTCTGTGCTTGACTGTACAAACTTATATTGGCACAGTTTGAAGGATAATGATTGTTGAGTGACGGCTATTCATCAGCACGCTTGATTTAACATAGGATAATATTTATTGATGATGTTTATAAACTTGTCCTAGTAAATAGTGAATTTAAAATTAGATGATATTTGAGTTTAATATTCATTGCTTATACCCATTGGGCATTATTTAAACGTGAATAAATTCTTCTGAAAATGTTGATCTTAGGTCCTTCATAGCAAAATTGGCATAAACACTGATAAATATATTTACTTCTCAAACAAACTAAGATTATGTTCTCGTATTTTCCTGCGAAATGGTTTCCAATAAACAGCATTGGAAATCATGATTACATTTAAATGTTATCACATTCGTTAAGTTTAATTTAAGTTACCTTAGACTGTTTTATATTTTCAATATCAATTTCCACATATGTTGTATACATTACGGTCGCGGTATCCGAACGACCCTCCCAGCCACTTTCAATTTTGTTGCACGTCTCGACTTGTTAGTTTTGGATGCTGATAACAACACTGACGGTGCTGTTGTTTTAATACGTGGCCTGGCGTTCAACTACTCATTAGAATGTCAAATGGACGTAAATACACAACTTTAAAATTACAGATTACTTCCATAATTAAACAACGTATAATTAGTTTAAATTGTTTAGTTTTACTTGCTGTATATAAACATATTTTAAAAGTTATAAACATTTTATGTAAGTGAACTCAGAAGTCTTAACAATTACGTATGTAAGTAGTTGGATTTTTCATCACTGTAGTTTATTATTATTTTTATAAAATATTATAGTTTAGTTCATTAATTCATTAATAGTGATTTTATGGAAAAATTACGATTGTTTTCTTAAACCTTGATAGTCCGAACAGGTCCTTGCAAAAAACTGTTCTGATTACCGCGACCACAATGTGTATTTATAGGCATTAATAGTTTCGTGTTAAGCATAGTTTTGTTCAAAAATATATTTTCCATAAATCAATAAGGTATTGAAAGTAATGTTTCTTGTATTATATATGGCTATAACGAATTTAGGTACAGTTTTTAAGTAAGTATTAAAGTTTCCACGAGTTAACATATAATAAAAACGTTCGCTCTGAAAATTATATAGCCTAAATAGAGCATATTAGGATCATATTAATCTTTCATGCAATATACGTGAGAACAGGAAGACGCATATTCATTGAACCTAGTAACGTTGATACTCGCGGAATGGCGGTGGTACGTTGGCAACACTGGCGGTAGCCAGCCAGCAACAGCTGAGTCTGAGTGGCTGAGACAGAGGGGAGATGTCTGATGTCTTACGACACACCAGGGTGGCTGGCCGCCATTTTCTCCGTATCGA
The DNA here is from genome assembly GCA_035578905.1 of Stictocephala bisonia. Lineage (NCBI taxonomy): Eukaryota > Metazoa > Arthropoda > Insecta > Hemiptera > Membracidae > Stictocephala > Stictocephala bisonia. The sequence goes on along the minus strand of JAQJVL010000479.1, from coordinate 317,825 downwards.
TCGGTCCAACTTGTCATCCCTCGCTCTCGCCTTCCTTCATCTCTATAGTCCACCCAAAACTTAGTAGAGGCAGTGAACCCGGATTGCTTAATCAAATGATAAAAAAAAAAGTCAAATGGTCAACTCAGCTTAAGTAGTAACAATGACATGTTAGTCCACTTGGTTACAAATTACAACTCATGTATTAATACGGTTTTTCCTCTTTTCAATGTGATAATAAAATACTTTACGTGTTGAGCCCAGTTAGTTAGTCTCACTTCTTGATCTAGGTAGAACACATTTCTGGCAAGTGTTCTAGTTGATTGATTTAATGCATATTATGGCATATTATTATTTATATTATAGCAACCTTCAATTCAGAGTCCTTCATTCCTTTCATAGTCTTAGTACGTTTTGGTAGCCTATCCCCACTCAAATTAACATGACTCTACCTGTGAATCTCCAGACTGATTCTGAACGCCACGTGGGTGGATGTACATATCAGATAATTCATAATTTAAATGTGTTTCTTTGTGGTTTCAATATTCTTTACGCTCTAATTTTTTTTAATAAAGCTTAAGCTTGGTTTTCCTTGGCAAGGCATTTTTCCGCTGCGGAGCGCGAATCTTGTCCGCTTGTAGTTTCCACTCAGCGGAATTTTGTTTTCCTAGACGCGGACATTCTCCGCGACCGACTGCGGAGAAACCTAGATCATTTCATTCTGTCTGCTGTGAGTGTCTGTACTATTGATAAGAAGAGGGCATGTCTTGCTATGCTAACACACGATGAAGACGACGAAGTCGAAGAAGAAGACATCATATTGTTACATAGTTCAGATGTGCTGAATCCTACCAGTGACATTTTTATTTGAATGACGGCATTTATAAATATTAATTAGTAATAACCTCATTGACGAATAAATATAATTTAAACAGTATTTAATAGTAATGAAAGATGATTTTCGTAGCTTAATTGGTGAAATACGTGACATGGATCGACATCAACCCCAGTCATGCAACAGAAGAGCAGAGGACCAATATAGTCCGCCGCCCCGCGCGGAACTCCGTTGTCTAGGAAAACAGCCCCATTTAATTACATGATAGGAGAGGCTCGCGGACTCCACTCTCCGTGGTGGAGTAATTCCGCGCCTAAGAAAATCCAGCTTTAGATTTCAACCAACCAATCACCTTTTTTTCCATATGGGCCCCTAGTCTTAAACATGTAATACAATGAAGTTCAGAAACGTGTAAGTTACTTTCCGGAGCCCCACCACCTAACTTAGAAACTTGTGAATGACTTCTTTGTGAATCATCATCAGTGGATTTCAGTTACGTGTACGTGACTTTCTAGTGCCTCGTCATTTATCATCGGTAAATGTCAGACACATGTATATGATTTTCTATTGCCCCTTAATTTATATTCAGTGAATGACAGAGACGAGTACGTGTCTTTTATGAGATACTACATCCGTGGATCTCAAAAACGTGTATATGACTTCCTAGTGCCACGTGATTTATACTCAGTGGATGTCAGAAACGTGTATATTACTTTCTAGTGCCTCGAGATTTATCATCAGTGGATGTCGGAAACGTCTATGTCTACATGTCATGTCTATCACCACGTGATACTACATCCATGGATTTTAGAAACGTGTATATGATTATGGTTCCTAGTACCACGTGATTTATACTCAGCGGATGTAAAAAACGTGTATATGACTTTCTATTGCGCCGAGGCTTATCATCAGTGGATGTCAGAAACGTCTACGTCTACATGTCATGTCTATCGCCAGGTGATACTACATCCATGGATCTTAGAAACGTGTATATGACTTCCTAGTGCCCCGAGATTTATCATCAGTGGATGTAAAAAACGTGTATATGACTTTCTAGTGCGCTGAGGCTTATCATCAGTGGATGTCAGAAACGTCTACGTCTATATGTCCTTTCTAGTGGCACGTGATACTACATCCGTGGATCTTAGAAACGTGTATATGACTTCCTAGTGCCCCGAGGCTTATCATCAGTGGATGTCAGATACGTCTACATGTCCTTTCTATTGCCACGTGATTCTATACTACATCCGTGGATTTCAGAAACGTTTATATGACTTTATACATCCATGTCATTCATTATTTGAGAAACGTGTTCATATCTTAGTAGTCTCACGCGATGGAACATCAGAGCTTTGCTTCGTAGATTTTTCAGGATGTATATACACTTTTGTACCAGGATTTTTACTTTTTGATGGTAAAAATTCTATTATAATTAGTTATAAGATTATTACGTAACCAACAACATCTCCATATTTTTGTTGTAGCTCTGAAAAAATGAAACCTAATATAGTTACATGTGTGATCAAGGCAGAATAATAGACCTTTTAGGTCACAGCTGAATTTAATTTGACTTACTTATGATATATAAGGACACCAAGTGCTTTCAATCTGATAACTGTCATTCATTACTTCAGTTTGCCAAATCAGCCGTTTTATTTCCATCTTCATGCATCTAAGATATATACTATGATGAGATTTTCCTTAATTGTTCGCCTTCTACTTTCACTAAAGATATAAAATTATTAATATTGAACTTCTAATTTTGTATTGTATTCAGAACACAACATTATTAAAATTGTGTTTTTTAATAATGACATTCGTTTTTACCCGCGCACCCCCCCATCCGCACTCTCACTCACAGGGAGACAGCCAGAGCGGAATTTAGATAGCGTGACTTGAAATTGTAATAATGCCGATTGTAGAGCAGAAGTATTAGGGCCAGTATCAGATGAATATAATGCAAATAGTTTATAGATATTGTTTGCAGAAACAATTACATGTTGTTACAGCAACTTTGTTTCCAATAATTGATTTTGAAGCCAATGGTGGTAGTTAATTAGTTGATAAATAACTTACATAAATGTTTTACTAAACTACTGCAAAAATGTTCTATGACAGTTTGATTTATGTTTTGGGTGATTAGGACCCAAAATAGAAACTGATATATCATCAGTCAAACAATAGACATGATTAATGTTTGAAGGTAGATTATTAAAAAAGAATATTTAAATAAATTAATGAAGGGTCAAGCTCTGAAGAATCGAAAGGTGTGACCATTTCTTGGGTTTCTCATCATTCTGATTGGATAGGCTGTTCCTATCGCATATGAACTGATATAAAAATAAACACATTTTTGTTATTTCAAGTAATACGTTTGTTCATTAGTTCTCTACACCAAATGCTCCTATGCCCGGTTAGAGAAGCTGATTGTTATTAGGAGCTTGTACTATAGAAACTAATAAATATCCCCTTAAATTTATACACTAGCTGTTAACATTGACTGAATACCCCGTATCGTCCAGAATTTCCGGGTCCCAAAATGTCCATGAATGAAATATGTAGCCCTAATAACTTAGTTAATGAGTCTCAAAATGTCCGAAGGTCTAAGAGTGGTTGGGTATAGGGATGGTTCGACACCTGTGGTAGCTAGACGTTGAGGAAGTCTACTGTTTGGACAATATGCCTGACTATACATAGCCTATCGTGTAAAATAAAAATAATGGCCTAAGAGCGTCCGAAAATAATTGTATGTCCACGTCCCACATCTTACAAGTAGACTATACAGTATCTAACTTATTAGTAATATGACTAGTAAATATTTAAGTACTCTTAATAATACTGCATTTACAAATAAAAATAACTGGTGTAGAAAAGCGCAAAAGTGTGCTGATGTAAAGCTTTGCTCAATCAACCATCTTGAATTTGTTCCCCCATAAGAAACAAAGACGTGTTTGTTGTACATCATATAATATTTATCTGGCAAAAGGCTACATTTATTTAAAATATAACAACTCTGTTATAATTATTATTACTATGCCTAAAATATGACATTAAAATGTCATGTTAAATCACATAAAATGTAATTACAAATAAATTAAAATACTGGCCAACCATTTATTGCGGATTATATAGACCTTAAATATGAAATATCAAGCAAAGTTTTATGACAGCAGATAACTAAGAGGTATGGCATGACATTTTAACAAATGTTCTATCGAAAAACCAAGCAAGGTAGTTTAGTAAAGCAGACCTCTAAAATCTAATATTTCAATAAAACAAAATTGTTTGGTAATTCATATTATAGTATTACTAATAATACAATTAATTAGTTGATTTATGTTATATTTAGTATGAGTTTTTAAGAGCAGAAATGTTTATAATAATATAACAGTTTTGAATTTATATTTCATTTTTGTCATTTTGGTTACTAGTGATTAGCTTTAGTTACAAAGTAAATCAAATTTGAATCTAAATAATTGACCATTTTGGTACAAAAATTATTTTATTTATTAAACTTGGATTAAAATTAAAATGTCTACTTGATATTAGACTACCTAGGCCTACTGTCCGCACAGAAATTATGTACACTCGAGTTTGAAGGTTGTTTTTTTCAGGAACTAAGAACCCTAAGAAAAACAAACACACCTCTGTTTTTCTCATTAATTGTACGTTATGACACATGCATTTTAAAATTCTTTTTAAGTTTCAATAATTTTTATCCTAGTTGGAACAAAAAAGTATCGGAATTTTAACTAGTTACCTCTTTACATTAAATTTACACAGTTAAGATTAAAAAACTCGTTAATTTATAGCATTTATAATTTAATACGAGGTTGATAAAAATCTTTTAAATACGTTTGATACATTTTGCAATTTTAACCTTTTAAGAAAAAAGTTAATATCATTTCCCTGAAACATTGTCATCTTGGCTTCAGAGGTCGTAACATTACTTAGTTGGTCTTGTTGTAGTCCTTGTGACGTGTATAGTTACGATACGATATTATGTATGTAAATAAATGCAGCTATGATGTATTGATTTAAATCAATTTAAATTTATTAATGTAAAGGTATTTAAAATTGATTTAAAACAATTTAAATTTATCAATTTAAAGAAAATTGATTTAAATCAATTAAAAATCACTGAATTTACTTACAGATATGAAAGTAATATTTCATAAATACTGCATATATATTATAAGGATTACAACAAAGTAATTAATTTTATGAACTCTCAAAGCCAAGAAAGCAATATTTCAGGGAAATGATGTTTTTTATTGAAAAGTTAAAATTCTAAATTACTCGTATATTAAACTTATAGAAAAAAATCCTATCAAACTCGTATTAAAATATAATATAATTGCGAAAAATTTACGGGTTTTTAGTACTAATTGTGTAAATTTGAACGAACTGTGGAAACTAGTTAACATTCCGGTACTTTTTTGTTCCAACTAGGATAGCAATTAATTATTGAAACTTTTAATACAATATAAGAATGCATATGTCCTTGCGAAAAATTAAACGAGAAAAACAAGTGATTGGGGTTTTCATAGGTCTCTTAGTTTATTAGTAAACAACCTTCAAACTCGAGTGCACATAATTTCTGCGCCGACAGTAATACTTGGGAGCGCAGTAGGGGGGGGGGGGTCCGGCGCAGACATTTTGAGACTACTACCGGGAAAATGTGGCTAATTAGGATTCCTCTGGAATTCGGAAATTTTGGGACACGGAAATTTTGAAACTGCACCGAATACCTGTATGAACCAGGATTTGAGCCTAAGTTTCTAGAATAAAAGCTCATCTCGAACGCTCCAGGCAGTCGTTGTCTTCGCACCGGTGAGTAATTAGTCTACTTTAGTGTCATATATGTAACACAGTACTGAAGAGTCCTGTGTGGCTGTTTCAGGCGGTCTGCCATACAAAGTGTACCAGGGTCACGACGGCGTGTTGACGGAGAAGAGGAAACAACGCCGCATCAGGACCACCTTTACTTCTGCACAGCTAAAGGAGCTGGAGAGAGCCTTCCAGGAGACACACTACCCTGACATCTACACCAGGGAAGAAATCGCCATGAAAATAGACCTTACTGAAGCTAGAGTACAGGTACCCAACTTTATTTTACATTAATTTGTTATAACTCTATCTTAGTTAGGAGCAAATTATTCTTAACCAACCACTCCTTTGTTAGTACAAGGTTGACCTACAAGGGAAAGGGAAGCCTTCATGACGAGTCAAAGGTGAAATGGATGATTTGATGATTCGTCTTTGTACTCATGGAAAACCGAGTCAATACGAACTGGCGTTTTGTTCAGCCGGAAATGAAATTATGTGCTTCTATGAGTAAAAGTAATAAATACACATGTAAAAATGAAAAGGTAGCAACCTTTTATTGGGTATGCTATATATTTTTTTAATTTCTAGATTAAAATATTTTCAATCAGCTTTTATACTTTTTCCTTCCTTTTACTTTAACGTAGATTTGTTTAACATTAATCTATTAATAATTTTATTTACAAAGTTTTAACTTAAATAAATTAATAATTTTATTTATTAACTTTTACTGTAGTGAATTATTTCTTTCTTCGCGATCCTGGTTCGAAATGCCACGGTTCAGACAGCGTGGTTGTTGCCAATTAGAGTGCGTTGGTTGTTATCAAGTGTGTGTTTTAGTGTAGTACTGATTTAAAATTGAGTGGATCAATGAATAGTTAATTTATGAAAATAAATCTTATTTATGGCCAAAAACCTAAAGGCAAAGTAGTTTTTGTTAATAACTTTATACATATAAAAATAATTTAATGTGAATTAAATCTAAATTTACATTAACTCCATGTAGTGAAATGTACAACTGTGTTCATTTGGCAGGAACTCTTTAGCTTGACTTTATGATTTAGTTCTGGACATGAAAACAAACAAAAAATGTCATATAAAAGGTAATAATTTAGGAACTTTAAGTGCCACAGATTTCAAATGTTGCATATTTAGTAAGAGTGATAGTACAAATGTTGCATATTTAGTAAGACTGATAGTACAAATGTTGCATATTTAGTAAGACTGATAGTACAACTATTTTCGATATTTTTTGTTCAACCTAGCTAAACCGTTTGGAAATAGCTTAGGATAGGAAAATTAATGGTTAATGGGGTTTTTTAATCAATTTTGAATTTTAAAAACGTAAGAAGTAGCAAATTGGAAATATCCAAACGGTTGAACAAAAAATATCGAAAATAGTTGTACGTATAGCTGCTACCTGTCTTACTAAATATACAAAATTTGAAATCTGTGGCACTTATAGTTAAAGCGCTATCATTTTTTAAATAAAAATTACAAATATAGGCTACAGAACGACGGTTAGCGAATCGAGATAGACCATCCTGTTAAATTACATTTTTTGTTTGTTTCATGTCCAGAACTAAATCCCAAAATTTGGCTAAAGAGTTCCCAAACATCCTGTATATTCCCAAAATGAATATACTGCCACTTTTTACTGGCAATTTTCTTATTGCCAAAATTATCAAACATTCATAAATAACGTAGCATATATAACAGAGAAAGAGCTATTCATAGAGTTCTTGGATGGTTAGTCGTTGAATGTATGTCGTAATTATTGGTTGTTTCTCGCTGAATGATGTCGTAATTCTTGGATGGTTAGTTGATGAATGGTGTCGTAATTCTTGGATGGTTAGTCGATGAATAAATGTAGTAATTGTCTCCATTTTAAATAATAAAATATAATTCGTGAGTTAATATATTAAAATGGTGATACAGACACATAGCTGTGTATCTCCTATTACTCGTTGAGAAGGGAACACCCCTTCAGCACAGCGAGGATCCCAGTCGGACAAGGGGTGCGCCGTATTGTTTTTAATCAGGCTGGGTGTATTTGTTATATTGGCACACACACGCGCACCCCCAGACTCCGCAAGGGCAGTAATTGGACAAAGTAATTGTCGCTCGGCAGCCCTTTGTCACGTGAAAAATTACGGAACACCCGGTAATTTCAAGAGTTTATCAAATATTCCATATGGCCGTCGCCTCGCGGCCACCCAATTGATCACATCGCTGTTTTTTTACGCTCAGTTCCCCAAATTGAGCGCGTTTCCAGCTTTTTTATTAGCCCCGATAGGAATGTGTTGCCGGCTCCAAATTTCAATCATCCGTTTTTTAATTGCTATCGATGAATTTTTCACGTGTTTTCCATTGCGGGGACTTTGCCGGTCTCGCTCTCGTTCGATTTGGAAAGCGATACAACGTAATTGCGTCCGGTCAAGAGTGTTTCTAATTGTTTAGCCTACTCCTCGAATGTTTTGATGCTAAAATTCCTTAATCAAATAAAATCTCTACTCCGTTAACGTTCTCTTCAGTAAATGCCTTTTTTTTATTTTAACCACATTCATTAATTTTATTATGATTTACAATAGAAATTGACTAGTGAAACGGCCACGCCACTACCAATTTTGTAGGTCAAGAATTCTACTTCAAAATTGCATCAAAGCATACAGTATTAAAGCTTTTTAATGTATATGGACAAACAGTTACAAATGTATACAATATACATTTCAAATATTTGTTTACATAACTTGACCTTTATAGGCCATAAGTATGGGGGTTAACTCTTTACATTTTTTAATTAATGAAATGGAATTATGGCATGTTTTATGCAACAAAGTAACCTTTTTATACTGGATGTATTATTTAATACATCTAATTTAGGTTCATAGATATATGGATGTATAAGTGGGACAATAATTTCCCACGATATCTATACATATATTTATAAAAAAGATAATATCCATCTTATATAATGGTGGTAAATTATTATCCATGTAGTGTACTTGTTAGATGTTGACGTACAATGCTTAGGTGAATTGTATTTTAAATGAACTGTCTGTCACCATCACTCCCTGCATCACCCAACAGCAGGAGAGAAGGTGCCAATCAAACAATTTACTAATGTTGACCTATACAGCAAATGTGGCTCATTGAGTCAATTCTTTTCTGTTTACAGCACTGTTCGTGTAATTTTATTTAGTCAATACCACTGTACGTGTATGGGCGGGCATAATGATTCATATCATAACACCAGTTAGGTTTGTTGTCAAATGTATCAAATATATAAAACAGCTGTCCATGATAAAAATAAGATATAGGTTATTTTTACAACAACACTGTCAAGAAAATAATAAAAGAGCTTTATCCACCAATTTTTACATTTTTGGACAGTAGAGTAAACTGCCATGTATTGATAAAAGTGATCTACACCTCCCGTATATACATATTATATTTAGCAAGCGTGTGGGACTTGTAACTCTTTCACGATCTCCCTTTTGATTAGTCCGGGGAACTTTTTCCACCTTCCAAGGAATGTGCATTGTTGAAATTACCGATACACATTTGGCACCAAAGTCTTTCCACTTTGTAACTGACATCTCACACGAACTTGGAACGAAACCAGAAGCATGCATGTCTGTCTCTCTCTGTCAGACTTCAGTATCATTTATAGATATTCAATCATATCCTGTATAATTGTACCACATGAAAGGTGTCCTTTATCGATTAATTTGGCAAATTATAAAGAAATAATTTACAGAAATAAAGAGGTTGTCAATGAACAGGCAGTAGTTATCAGCATTTATAAAAACAGGCAGTTAATAGCAATAGTTTTTTTTCTCCAGTAACACTGTACGTGTCTGGAGGGAGGGTGGGTCAGTCGGTCTGGGAGGGCGGGTTGGTCAGTAGCACTGTACGTGTCTGAAAGGGTGGGTGGGTCAGTAGCTCAATGCTGTATATACGTATGTACGTGTTAGGGTGGGTTAGTAGGTCAGTACCACTGTACGAGTGAGGGTGTGTGGGTGGGTTTAATGTAAAGGTTCAGTTAAACCAACTAGTTACATTGTTTCTTTAAATGTAATCTCACACTATATAAAATGTGCTCATTACATCACAGGCTTTTTCCTTCATACATAATATATACTATATAAAGTGTATACTTGTATTTTTTCTTGTTGTCAGTGTTGCCAACTTACGCTTTCATTCTCCTCTCAGTACGTGTATGGGTGAGCGGGTGGGTCAGTACCACAGTACGTGTATGGGTGAGCGGGTGGGTCAGTACCACAGTACGTGTATGGGTGGGCGGGTGGGTCAGTACCATAGTACGTGTATGGGTGGGCGGGTTGGTCAATACCACTATACGTGTTTGGGTGGGTGGATGGGTCAATACTTCTGTACGTGTAAGGGTGGGCGAATGGGTCAATACTCCTCTACGTGTATGGGTGGGCGGGTGGGTCAATACTACTCTACGTGTATGGGTTGGCAGGTAGTCAATACCACTGTATGTGTATGGGTGGGTGGGACACACGTGTCTGTCTATGTATGTTTTTATTATTACTTATAATACATGGGACACACGCGTTTATGTCTATGTATGTTTTTTTTTATTATTATTATTATATATGTGACATACACGTTTATGTCTTTGTATGTTTTTATTATTATCATCGGGTAATTGTATCTCCATGGTACCTAAACATATTTCTCATACACAGTACTGTGTATATTGTGCTTTATGCATTCACGCGCACGCTCAGAGATGAAGGTAGGAAAGTTACAAAATACAAAGTTTACAACTTTTGGTGCACATTTCAGTTTCAAACAAAATTAAAGGAAGTTTTAATATTTTACAAACAATCATTGGAAATAGGAATTTTGGTTTGCAGTTCGATAAATTTGTTTGAAAATAGAAAATGTTGCAACAAATTTGTAAATCGTATCTTCAAAAGTTGCAAACGTTTAAGTTGCAAACGCTGTGTGAACAGGGCTTAACAGCTTTTGTAACTTTATAAATGGCAATGATGGGCTATTTAACACATTTCCTCCAATACTAATTTCAGGATCATTTGAATATTTTCTCCCAGTGTAAATTTCAAGACTCATCATGAAACAAGATCATGAACATGTAATCACCTACATTTTGAATCCTTTCTATGGATTTATTCGGCTTATATAGCTTCAATGTAGTCCTACTTTTGAAGTCTACCATACTCTCACCTAAAACCTACCGTTGATGGTAAAAATAAACTCATGTATTTATTTGGAAGATGGGGGGCTTTGATATTTAGTGGTAACTGAACAGAAATGTTCAACAACTTTTTCCATATATTGTGATTTAATTTAACGTACCAATATCGCTGTCAATCATTTTTGGAATGGCGAACCACCAAATTGTTTTTTCCAATAACGTGATGCTACTTCTAAGAGTGATATTTTTAATGAGATAACGTAGCCATTTTGTTGTAGCGTACACGATAATGGACCAAATAACCTTTGAAATGGCCACCGAAACAAACTTGCAATGACCATGCTAAATTTTCTTGTGTAATAGCCCATGAATACAAGAATAATATCATGATTTTCCCTTTCCATACATGTCCAAACATGTTCATCAATCTCAATGGCCATTCCTGGCCTCCAAACATGAAACCTCGTGAAAGATCGCATACCTTTTATTCTAAAATGTCCTACAGTATCATTTTCTATTGTACAAGCGTCCTTCCACAGAACAACACATCACTATTGCTCATTTCACTTCCTTTTTCATGATAAATATGCGTTTTATAGCTGTTACTTCTCAGACCAATCAGTCTTATGTAATTCAACACTTTATACTACTTGGATCAGCTGACTCCTTGTCCTTTGCCCAAACTTAGCTACAAAATATGTTTACCTTTCGTATTTACTAAGACATTGTATATACCAACTTTATATTTCTTAACTTGATGTGTTTTGTTGTAATTCGTTTTATAAGGTTCAAAAGTGGCTTTCCATTTAATTTTTCGTAGTTGGAAAATTGTTTTTCTAAAAATTCATTATTCCTACAGTATTTTTTGTTTATTTGATAACAATTGGTTAGGATTATTACATAACCGTGAAGAAGAACTTAAAATGGTGTGGTAACAATACTGAAGGAGTGATTCGGTGGCCTTCTCTGCACGTGTGAGTCAAGGCAGTTATCGACGGAACCTTGACAGTCGGTCGCCATTTTCTCATCAACTGCCCCCGACGCGCGCGCCCCGTGCTCTGTGCCACCCCCTCCTGATAGTGATTTAAGACTCCTCCTGCCAGACGAAATGTCGCCGTCGTTTGTGCCGTACTTGAGCGTCCGTTCTTTTACTGCCTCACTGGCTGGACATAAAATGTGTCACCAGTTATCGACTGCCTTTGGGGTTTTATACCTAGCTTGAAATAGAGCATTCTTTTCTTGCAAACTTGAAGTTGATAATTTGGTTTAAACTTTATTTTGTTAACTAAAAAACTAATTTGGTGACTATAAAACACAAAGGCACGTTTCTGCCGTGCTTAGACATGTGAGGTAGTCTCTATATATAAAAGGCAAAGCCCTCACTCACTCATGTAGGTAGAGAGCTGACATTTTGTACACTGTTTCTTTAGGTCTTAAATAGAACAACTAAAGTATTTTCATCTTGACAAATACTCCTAAGGTGTATAAACCACCCATAAGAGATTGTTCCTTAAGGGTGACAACAGGGATAACAGGGGGTTGATTTTGGTTAATCAGCTTGGTTAAGAGCTGTTTTATAAATAAATGAACATATTTATTTTGTATGTTTGACATTATACTTTTGATGCATAAGAGTTTAATCTTCAGATATTAAACGAAAATAAATGAAACGAACAACTTTGAAATAGGCTATTGGGTATTTATACTAATGAATAGGTAGAAACACAAGTAGTGTGAGAGAGATGCTGTAAATAAATTTAATATTTTGATTTAACGTTATACAGTTAATATATTATTATTTGTAGTCAAAAGTCACCTGCCGAGGCCGAATACCGAGGTATATCGAGTGCAGTGAGAGTTGGGGTTAGCACGTGAAGCGTGCAGGGGTGCCCCTAGTCTTTACATAAACATATTTAAATCAAATAAATAATTCACATGTGCACGCTTTATATAGATAAGTATATTCAATGCATCACAGTTTGTACGTAATATAAATAAAGTAACACATTTATAACTATCTCTAAAACTCAACATACTTTTGTATGTATTGTCATAGAAACAAGTAATGCTATAACGATGTTTGGTGACTGAATTATTTACAAATAGTATAATGCGATTCCTTTTGATCTCCTCTTGATTAATTTATGTTTATCTGAATCCTATTAAAGCCAAATAGTGTAATATATTTATTTATTATCCAAGCTCAACTGTTGTTATAAACGTTAGTTGTTCCTGTAGGGCTACGATTGAAGATGAAACTGAAGTAACCAACTCAAGAACTTCCAAGAACCCATGTCTACGTCCGTACATTAAAGGTCGAAAAACTTTGATAATCAACGCAAGAGCTTCTAAGGACTAATGTCTACGTCCAGACATTAAAGGTCAAAAAACTTTGATAACCAACGCAAGAACTTCTAAGAACCAATGTCTACGTCCGGACATTAAGGGTCGAAAAACTTTGATAACCAACGCAAGAACTTCTAAGGACTAATGTCTACGTCCGGACATTAAGGGTCGAAAAACTTTGATAACCAACGCAAGAACTTCTAAGGACTAATGTCTACGTCCGGACATTAAGGGTCGAAAAACTTTGATAACCAATGCAAGAATTTGCAAGGACTAATGTCTACGTCCGGACATTAAGGGTCAAAAAACTTTGATAACCAACGCAAGAACTTCCAAGGACTAATGTCTACGTCCGGATATTAAAGGTCGAAAAACTTTGATAACCAACGCAAGAACTTCTAAGGACTAATGTCTACGTCCGGACATTAAAGATCGAATAACTTTGATAACCAACGCAAGAACTTCCAAGAACCAATGTCTACGTCCGGACATTAAGGGTCGAAAAACTTTGATAACCAACGCAAGAACTTCTAAGGACTAATGTCTACGTCCGGACATTAAGGGTCGAAAAACTTTGATAACCAACGCAAGAACTTCCAAGGACTAATGTCTACGTCCGGACATTAAAGGTCGAAAAACTTTGATAACTAACGAAAGAACTTCCAAGGGCTAATGTTACGTCCGGACATTAAGGGTCGAAAAATGAGAGTTGGCGGCGCATAACTGTCTATTTTTTAGAATGCTCCCTTTAGTTTAGCAGTGCCATTGTAATCCCTATCCCTTTCATTGTAATTAGTGTACTCATAAAATAAGTTACAGAAGGCTAATTTAAAAGTAGAGATAGTACGAAAACGTATAGTGTTAGAAACACACAATGAACAAACAGTGAGCAGAACATAACCAAAACTATGGAACACTGCTGCTACCGCTTCCTCCTTCAAAATACTGTAAGTGTTAAAATGACAGATGACAAAATGAACTACAAAGGTGATCACTATAAGTTGTTAGTTGTTATGTTACAAACAAAAGGTAATGTTTTAAGGCGTAATGACCATATTATAGTCTCATGGCTTTCCTGTAAGAGCAATGTTACATGCAGAACAGCACTGTGACTTACTATTTGTCAGAAAATTATAATTTTTACATAATATGAAAGCGTGTAAAAGTTACTAGAGAGTCCAATTTTTATTTTAAACAAATTGATTTGCTATAAACCGAAAAATATTGAATTGTAGTTTTGATTTTTATGAAAATACAAATGAACTATCAAAGTTTTGAAATTTGGATTATCTAATAACTTTTAACTCTCTCAAACTATTGAACAATTATAATGTTCCGACAAATTGATGAGTCACAGTGCTGTTCTGCATGTAACATCGATCTTATGAGAATAAACCTAATATGGTGACTAACTCTGCAGATTATTAAGAATTTACGGCAGTATTACGCCCTCACTTTCCCGCTTGCCGTACCAAAAACTAAATCACCTAGTTATATATGTAATATTTTTAAAATTCTTTCTGAAATCAATTCTCAAAACACTTAATATGGATCTTCACATCTTATATTCCTCGTCATAAGTCAATATTTTTCAATGTATCATTTACAGTTTCAGTTTGCCTTAGTGGAATTTCCTTCCTGACAGCTTGAGAAATATGAACGATATAGTGCTGGTTTGTAGGATATGATATTGAGGGACTCGCGGGCGCGATGGGGGGTGTTGGGAGGCACTCTTTTGATAGCGGATTATCAAAGAGAATGAGTCTGTATGAATGTAATTTTGAATATACTGAGTTAATTCATAAGTTTGTCAGATTTTTAGTAATAAAGTATATTAAATTATTGCCATGTTTACAGTTTTTATTTATTTTTCAACTCTTTGATTAGTTGTTTCACTTTGTAAATTAACTTATGTTTAAAGTTTTAGTTTATTTGAAAATTATATTTGTCATTGTTTGTACGATTTTTATGATGTTAAGTGGAACTTAGGACTTAATAGTTCCAACTCCGCCTTTCAATAAAGACATTCGTTAAATTAAAGTTTTTATATTAGACTACAATGGTCTAATGAGTGAGTAATTTGGCTGGGAAAAAATAGTTTCCTTTTGGAATATTTTGAAACTGAGCAATCATAACATTTATCAATCACTATACGAAGTGTAACATTACCGTTTTTAGCATATCTTCCAAAGGGCTGTCATACAAATTTGTATTTTTATTGAAGTCTTCATGGCTACTTTAAAGTAAGTATAACACTACCTTGTGATAGTTACGGACCTAAAATATTAATCAATGATTAAACTTTAAATATACAAATATTTTGCCAAAAACCCACTTACAATACAGTAAATTGTATCTGATGAGTCAAAAATAATATTGGCTCCTATTTCGATTATTCACAGACCCATCATAGTACACATTGGTGTCTTAGGTGGTGATGATTCACTGGACTCATCATAGTACACATTGGTGTCTTAGGTGGTGATGATTCACAGACCCATCACAGTACACATTGGTGTCTTAGATGGTGATGATTCACTGGACCCATCATAGTACACATTGGTGTCTTAGATGGTGATGATTCACTGTACCCATCACAGTACACATTGGTGTCTTAGATGGTGATGATTCACTGGACCCATCATAGTACTCATTGGTGTCTTAGGTGGTGATTATTCACTGGACCCATCATAGTACACATTGGTGTCTTAGGTGGTGATGATTCACTGTACCCATCATAGTACACATTGGTGTCTTAGGTGGTGATGATTCACAGACCCATCATAGTACACATTGGTGTCTTAGGTGGTGATGATTCACAGACCCATCATAGTACACATTGGTGTCTTAGGTGGTGATGATTCACAGACCCATCATAGTACACATTGGTGTCTTAGATAGTGATGATTCACTGTACCCATCATAGTACACATTGGTGTCTTAGGTGGTGATGATTCACTGGACCCATCATAGTACACATTGGTGTCTTAGGTGGTGATGATTCACAGACCCATCATAGTACTCATTGGTGTCTTAGGTGGTGATGATTCACTGAACTCATCATAGTACACATTGGTGTCTTAGGTGGTGATGATTCACAGACCCATCATAGTACACATTGGTGTCTTAGGTGGTGATGATTCACTGAACTCATCATAGTACACATTGGTGTCTTAGGTGGTGATGATTCACAGACCCATCATAGTACACATTGGTGTCTTAGGTGGTGATGATTCACAGACCCATCATAGTACACATTGGTGTCTTAGGTGGTGATGATTCACTGGACCCATCATAGTACACATTGGTGTCTTAGGTGGTGATGATTCACAGACCCATCATAGTACTCATTGGTGTCTTAGGTGGTGATGATTCACTGAACTCATCATAGTACACATTGGTGTCTGAGGTGGTGATGATTCACAGACCCATCATAGTACACATTGGTGTCTTAGGTGGTGATGATTCACAGACCCATCATAGTACACATTGGTGTCTTAGGTGGTGATGATTCACAGACCCATCATAGTACACATTGGTGTCTTGGATGGTGATGATTCACTGGACCCATCATAGTACACATTGGTGTCTTAGGTGGTGATGATTCACAGACCCATCATAGTACACATTGGTGTCTTAGGTGGTGATGATTCACAGACCCATCATAGTACACATTGGTGTCTTAGATGGTGATGATTCACAGACCCATCATAGTACACATTGGTGTCTTAGGTGGTGATGATTCACAGACCCATCATAGTACACATTGGTGTCTTAGGTGGTGATGATTCACAGACCCATCATAGTACACATTGGTGTCTTAGGTGGTGATGATTTACAGACCCATCATAGTACTCATTGGTGTCTTAGGTGGTGATGATTCACAGACCCATCATAGTACACATTGGTGTCTTAGGTGGTGATGATTCACAGACCCATCATAATACTCATTGGTGTTTTTTGGTGGTGATGATTCACAGACCCATCATAGTACACATTAGTGTTTTAGGTGGTGATGATTACCTTTGATACTTTCATGTGCAAAATATGTGAAATCATTTTCATTACATCAACATTACTGTACCATAAAATTACCAATATCAAATGATATAATACAAAAAAAAACTTATAAAAACAAGTAAAAAAATAGTGCCAACAAAGTAACCTAATTGAACATTTGACGTAATAATTAAATCAACTATACAAAATTGGACAAAACCAATTTAAATAGTTTACATTTTTAAACTCTGTGTAGGTTCCAATTTTGGGTAATATCCTGAAAAATAATTTTAAAGTTGTAAAAAAGAAATAGTATAATAATAAATATGGATAATAAAGTTAATAACATAAATTTTCATTTTACTAAATAGATCCTAAATCAAAATTGTATCAAAAAATTAATTGGAAACGTTCTAGTAAGATTCTTTGTACATTTCTTTCGGCCTCATAATATTTACACTTAATATAAATATTTAATAAGTGTACCCAAAGTTGTTAAGACTAACCCTAAGTTAGTATTATTTACTTCTTCTCCAAAAAAGTTTCTGTTTTATAGTTCTGATCCGAAGTTTATTGAATTTAAAGATTTCTGATTATTAAACTTTGTAACTGTGTAATTTGTAACTGTGGGTGAGTTTGAATCACGCATATTCTCAATAGTCTCACTGTAAAAAACCCCTTTTCTTACTTTTTCTCATTAAAATTCTCTTTAAATAGGAATGTTTAATTTTAATAATGACTCTTAACAACAACTATTTAAACGTAACTATACAATCAGTACTCACAGTAATTTGTGGAGGCCTTTACTCCATTGTGAAAAGTACGTTCACTTGCCAACCACAGACATTGATAAAAATATAGCCTTTACTCCGTTGTGAAATGTACGTTCACTAGCCAACCACACAACTAGATGAAAAATATAGCCTTTACTCCGTTGTGAAAAGTTCGTTCACTAGCCAACCACACAACTAAATGAAAAATATAGCCTTTACTCCGTTGTGAAAAGTTCGTTCACTAGCCAACCACACAACTACATGAAAAATATAGCCTTTACTCCGTTGTGAAATGTACGTTCACTAGCCAACCACACAACTAGATGAAAAATATAGCCTTTACTCCGTTGTGAAAAGTTCGTTCACTAGCCAACCACACAACTACATGAAAAATATAGCCTTTACTCCGTTGTGAAAAGTTCGTTCACTAGCCAACCACACAACTACATGAAAAATATAGCCTTTACTCCGTTGTGAAATGTACGTTCACTAGCCAACCACACAACTAGATGAAAAATATAGCCTTTACTCCGTTGTGAAATGTACGTTCACTAGCCAACCACAAAACTAGATGAAAAATATAGCTTTTACTCCATTGTCAATTGCACGTTCACATGCCAACCACTCCACTAAGATGAATAATATAGCCGTTACTCCAGGGATGGAAGGTGTTCTGTTATTTTTTATAATTTTGTATGTATAAACTGTATATAAAAAAGGTTATATAGTACTGGGTGTTAATAAATATGATTGATTATTGAAGTAAATTAATAACTGATAAATAATTAAAATTTTAATATGGCCTTCAAACTGTGAACGGCATATGACATAATATTAATATTAGCAGTTGTACAATAAAGCACATTTATGATGGTGGACGATATCAGTACACCACGGTGACCATCCTCAGACTACTTGGATTCGCACAGTTAGTAGATATGCCATATTATATTTATATTGCCCTTAACTTGAGTTGGCTTAGCCTGTTAGTGTTAACTCTAATATTATTTCAAATGTAAACTTAATTTAGAATTGTATGTACAAATGATTTTTCTTCTTGAAACGTACATCCGCTTCCGATCCCACCGGCTATAAGGGTTCACCCAGACCACGAGGGTGAAGTTCCCGTGACTGAAGCGCAAGTGGCAGAAAACACTATCGGTCTCGCCCCACTCACCCTGCGCACACCCCTTAGTCGTTGTTCACTCCAGTGGTCGCTACAACCTGGCATAATGTCATTAGGAACTGTTCGATTCACATGGAATCATCAGGCCATATTAACGTTGTCCAAGGTTCCAAAACCCTAACTGAGTTAGAGGTCGACACTTCACTCGTTGAACAATGTTGACACACTGGCCTGCAGGCCCATATGAATTGCCCAGGGTATGACGTTAAAAGTAGCTTTAATTGAAGGTTAATACAAAGTAAAAATACTGAAAAAGTAGAGAAGTTACTCAGTTAATGACTGCAGAGCAGTCTGATTATGTATAGCCAACATTCCTAGTACAGCCTGTTTCCGAGAACTGATGACTCGAAAAATCTCATAAACTCGACGAATCGTTTATAGTGATTTTCTTTCGAAATTTTGTAAAAAGAAAGAATGGCATATATTTTGCACCATTCGAATAAAAAAAGGTAAATCTAGAAATGACGTTGCCCTGGTTAGATGAATTGTGTAGGTGTTCTTCAAGATAATAAATATGTTCCGCTGTAAATATCTCAATTGTTTTAAAACCATATTTAGATATGAGGTCCTAAAATATATTGTTACATATTTAAAAATGAATATAAATGACTAGCTGTACCCGCCCGCTTCACCGGTCATAGGTCATAATATTGAGTTTGATTATATAATCCAAATGATAATATATTTAGAACAGCTGATTAGTGATTAAATTTATAATTTACTTCTCTACTTAATTATTTTTTAATTTTAAAGTTTAACACACACACACACACACACACACACACACACACACACACACACACACACACACACACACACACACACACACACACACACACACACACACACACACACACACACACACACACACACACACACACACACACACACACACACACACACACACACACACACACACGCACGCACGCACCCACGCACACGCACATGCACGCACGCACGCACGCACGCACGCACCCACGCACCCACGCACCCACGCACGCACGCACGCACGCACGCGCGCGCACACACACACACACACACACACACACACGCACACACACACACACACACACACACACACACACACACACACACACACACACACACAGTATATAAGATTGCACGTGTGTAAATCATTTTATTATGTAGCTGTTATTTCTTTGTTTATTGTAAGTTATTTAAAATTAGTATAAAATTATGTAAGTACCTATATTATCCACCTCGTCTAAACGATTAGTACATATATAATTGGTTAAAGTTGTGTATAGATAATATGTAACACTAATAATAGTATGTCAAATATCAACCTTTCCCAAAAAATTAATTACAGTACAGTAATAACAACACTTTACGTCTATCACATACAGGGTGTCTCTGAACTATCTGGTAAGCTCTCGTGGTTATTTTGTCTGGTTAATTTTAAATCAGAAATATCATATTTAAAGTGTCCGAACCAGCAGCCAGCAATTTTTAAAATACTTTTCAATTTATAACTCAAAAATAAAAAGGTGTTTTAAGCTTCAATTTTGTATGGTCCTTTATAGTATAAACATCCATTTAAAGAAAAGTTATTGGTTTTCCTGTATCAAGAATATTAAAATGGCGGCAATTTAAAATTCCAAATCCTAAATAACTCACAAACAAATAATTACATTAAAAATTCCATAACATAATTTTGTTTAGCAAATTCAATTAATTAGAATGCAATAAGTCAATACAATGTGCAACACACACGTAACAGCTGATAATAATAAAGTAATTTGTGATAGTTTTAAATCAGCTGACTAGTAGAGCAATAAAGTTTATGTAAACATCTGATTATAATCACAGTTTAACATATCGGTCACTTGCGTCATTCATGTGGAAGTCTAACGTTGCCAACACAAGTTGGAGAGTGTGTGTCCTACAACATGATACTGTTGTTGTTGGAGTTCACACGCCCCCCCCCCCTCCGGCGCTAATCGCCGCTAATGCAGATGTTGACTTCAGTGTCGGGTTACATGGGGGTCACAGATTGTTATCGGGCAAACAACTACCGTGAAATCGTCTTTGTACATCGTGGGACTGGATAGTTGGCACGCGACGGCTTGTGTTCACACTTTCAGTATATAGTTTCATTATCTACCCGTTCTAAAAGATAACGTTTGTAAATTTACAATAGTTTTGATGGATCCCAAATGTAGAATTTTGATGTGTTTGATTTTTGGATGGTAGTGCAGTTGTTATGGTTATCTAGATTGAAGTTTTCTTTTCTTAAAAAACTGTTTTTATATTATCATTTTAATTTTTGTATCCTGTCAAAATAGTTTTTGAAATCATTCGTTCGTTGACAATCCTCTTTCTCTTTTTTTGAGCCTTTTATTTTATTCTCATTTGCCTTCCATAAAGGGGCCGTTTCCCTCCGCGAACAACCCCAAATCATGGGTTTCCATTTCTACGATCCGGTTCGTAATAACACACGTATCGTAAAATTTAAAGTGTCATTGGACCTGTCCTAGTGGACAATAAGTTGGTTTTAAAAAATTGATTATTTTCATAATTTTTCATGGTTTAATATGTGAACTTACTCATACCTTGCTGCTCAAGTAAATGAGAAGCATCTAATTGCACAAAAGTCACCGGTATGTGTAAACCCGGCACCGGTCTCATGGACATCGTCACAAACTCCTCCACACCTCTGACTGTGTGATGTTGATTGCTGGGACAAATAACGTGGCTGCTGGGAGACAGGAGATCATCCTCCAAAACATCGAGGGAATGTTACTCAGCATCAGGCAGACCTCTAACGTCTTAGTGTGTCCCTTACCACCTCGACATGACCTGCCTCGCATCTGCCCTGTTCATAACGCCATCACCAGAGTGAATGCCTACTTAGGGCCATGTTATACGAACGACATTAGCGTCGCGTCGATAACGCTGGAAACAGAGCGCTATCAACAGGCTGTATTTTTACCTGTATATTAACCTGACATAACAACTTACCTTCATTATACATTTCTGTCGGAGTAATCCCGTTCCAGTTATCGTACATAACTCCAACGTCGTTCCAACGCTTACCTTTTAACTGTTTGTTAGAGTAATCATTGCACCTGATATCATAGAGGGGTTTAAACTGTTCCATATGATAAATTAACTTCTCTGTATTAAATATAGCCATGTCCTGTAGATATATATATATATATATATAAGCAAACGGTACTTTGACAACAACACACTGTGACTGCGTGAGGTGCGCGTCGACAACGCTGTGTATAACTTGGTTTAGTGTTGATAAGGGCCATGTCATACGAGCGCTATTACCGTCGCGCAGATGCCGTCGCGTTCAAGTCGCTCCAACCCGGCAATGGGGTTCTTTAGGCTCATGTCATACGGACGCTAATGCCGTCGGCGAGTCCGCGTTAGCCGGACGCTGAGCGCAGCCAACGCGGTCGGTCACGTTAGCGACGCGGCGCACGTGACGCGGGGAATAAATATTATTGTATTTATACTAATAATACAATAAATAATATTGCATTATTAGTAAATAGTCTATATTTATTAGGACGCCTTTTCAATTATGTAGGCCTACACGCCACATTACAAATGAATTGTACATTTAAAATCTTTACTCTTGCAAAAGACTAAACTTGAAGGAAATCCACTTTTAGTAGCGAAAATAAGTGGGGTTAAAATATGGCATACGAGTGATAACAACTTTTGACAAATCCTACGAGAGGACAGTATGCGGTTTTGCCGCGACCCTTTTATTTTAATTTGTTGTGTCACGTTGATGAAATCAGAGTATTTTATTGGCTAAAATGTATGTGATAACATTTTTAATATTATTAACCCATAAAATGATTTTTAAACACTCGTTAAAGCACATGTCCTACGAGTTTTAAGAGCAGCACTACATTTCACAACATAACTGCCAATTACAACTAAATTTCTATTATTCTAATGCATATTTCTCCTAAGGTAAGTTTCTTTGTTACTCTTAATTTAGTGCAGGATTCGTCTAAGGTAAGTTTCTTTCACTTTTATTCAATATTAACATAGTTACCTTAATGTTATGACCAGTCTCTCTGCAGGTTCTATACTCCTCTTCATCACTGTGTCTGTCTTTCTTATTTTGTTACACACGGCACTAAGGAGTTCGTCAAAACAAGCAACCGACATTCGATAGTAACTAAAAAATTTATCTTCATACTTCCTGTGTTCCTGGAACATCAGATGAAACTGTCCTGTCGACAAACGAGAAGAAAGCACAGGATGGGTTCCCCATCGTCTTGGATTCTTCCGATAATACTCTTCATATGTATATAAAATGTGCAAAAAGCTGATACAACCTAACTGGATGGTGTCCATCTTGGTAATAAAAAAATTGCCGCGACGGCAAATGCGCCCGGAAGACGCTACGTATGACAGGCACCTGGCGTTGGCGGGACGGCATCAACGCGACGCATTTGCCGTCACGTATGACATGTACTTTTTCCGGCGCTATCACGACGGCATCTGCGCGACGGCAATAGCGCTCGTATGACATGGCCCTAACGCGCCCAGTCGCGCTAGCTACGCTCAGCGCCCGGCTAACGCGGACTCGCCGACGACAGGACCGCTCGTATAACTTGCACTATGGATATTCCACTGACCCGTTGAACCGACGCTAAATACACCGCAACATTAGCGCTCGTATAACATGGTCCTTAGCTGAACTTTGTGCTCGCTACCACGAGTGAAACTCCTAGACATCTCGAGCATTGAGCGGCGTCATTACACAACTCACGGACTACATCTGAGAGCTAGTGGGAAGCGTCTGCAATCTAAATGCATCGCAGATGGCCTTACCTCGATGCCCGCCTCCATATGCCGCTGACACCCTGCTGCGGATGCCGTTAAGTACTTCAGCTCTACTCAGACTCAGCCATTGGCCCCATCAGTGCCAGAACCCTACAGTTTACCTTTCAACACGTACTCCGATGCCGTCACCCAAGGTTCAGCCAGAAATAGATTTAACCAAGTGTACATCAACAGAAAAACTTTTGAATACCAATAAAATTTAAAACAGGTTAGGAACACCAGATTGCAAATCAAAATTAACTAACCAAAATTCAAAATTTTATAATAAAACATTAAAGCTAATCCATTTAAATGCTCAAAGAGATATTAATAAGGTAGATGAACTGGATTTTCTGTGCGATGAGCTAGAGCCAGATATATTAATTGTCTCTGAGTAATATACCCATAAACGCATGAAAATATAAATCTTTTCAAAATTAAAAAGTTTGAATTGGCCAGTGTTTATAATTGAAAACATTTTAGAGAGGGTGGTGTAGCAATGTTTGTTAAAAAATACATTAAATTTCCGCAAATCAAAATTAGCTACACATCTGAACTTGATTTTGAGGTCAGTCATTAAAATCTATTCAAAGCAGCATGGACAAATCATTATTATTGGATTGTATCGATTTCCTAATGGTTGCGCTGACACTATCTTTGAAAAGTTCAAAATATTTTTAAATTTTGTCAACAAAGCACTTAATCATGGGGGATTTTAATATTAATGTTTTAAACTGCCCACATCCTCTAACCCAGTGACTCCACGATATTTTAGTCTGTGAATTCCCTAACTCGAATATCTGGCACAAAAAAAAAAAAAAAAAAAACAGCCATCGACAACGTTATAACACATATTTTGGATGCAAATGTCTCTGTACTTGACGCGGCCATCTCGGATCATTTTGCTCAGGAGGTTACGGTCACTGGATCTTCTCTGGATTTCGAAACCTCAATGCCCCAGAACCATAGACTCACTCGTCATCATAACACTGCAAAACTCAAAAACTTTCTTGAATGTGAATCCTGGACTCTCCTCAATCATTATCACGATGCAAAGGCGATGTACAACGTATGCAATGATCGTTTAATTTACTATCGGAACATCGCATGTCCCTTTAAATGTTTTTTTAAAAAGCTCAAGGTCGACAGAAAAGTTCCTGGGTAACCAAAGGGATTTTGATTTCAAGAGAGAAAATCAAATTATATCACACAATCTTCATTCGTACACAAACGTAACGTTTAAAGCATTTTTTGTTATAAATTATAGAAGAGTGTATAGACGCATCATAAAAGCCGCAAAGTCACATGACTTTGAAAAACTTTAAAATCCTGTATCAATTTAAAAAAAACTGCATGGACCATAGTTAATAACTCATCAACGGTTTCAAAATTCTTGAAAAAATCTAAGTTAATAAAAATTATGACAATGATATAAAGAGAGAAGATCCTGTGATTGTTGCTAATTTATTCAACAAATAGTTCAGTTATGAGGCTGACTCTAACTTCAACTTCACGGGACCTACTACTAACTCACAAAAATTTGGGTCGCCGGTGACGTCTATGGTGTTGTTGACCTCTGTTGATGAGAACGAGGTGGCTCGGGTCATGCAGGGATTTACCTCAAAGTAATCGTATGTTATTAATGGTTTTCAGTTTGGTTGCTTAAACAATATTATAAACAATTGTTTGGACAACTAACCAAACTGGTCAATATTTCATTTGAAACGGCGACATTTCCAGACATCCTGAAAACAGCAAAAATTGTTCCAATCTAAAAAAAGGATGATCCTTGCCTAATCAGCAATTATCGTCCAACTTAAATTCTGCCCAACATCAGCAAGGTTTTTAAAAAGGTATTCTTGGCAAATTTGGAACATTTTCTGTTACGCTATAAAATCCTGGATCCTGAACAATGTGGATTCAGGAAAAACAAGTCAACTGCCGATGCAGTCACAAATCATATAGAACTCGTTGTAATGTTGATATTATATTTATCGATATTTATAAGTGGGCGGGTGGGTCAATACCTCGTTAAAATATCACACACAGTGGTATTGACCCGCCCGGCCACACATACACATACAGTGTAATTTTTTTAAATCAGTGATTTTTTTATATCACCCTTACACATACAGTGATATTGACCAACCCGCCCACCCATACACGTACATTGGTATTAACCCATCTGCTCACCCGTACACATACGGTGGCATTAATTGATAATTGACCCACCCGCCTGCCCATACATGTGGGTGCTATTGACCCATCCACCCATCCATACACTTGAAACAGTATTAACCCAACCATACATGTGGGTGGTGTTGACCTGCCCACCATACAGTACAGTGGTATTGACTCGCCCATACACGTGAAGTGGTATTGACCCACTCACCCGTCCATACACTTGAAATGTATTAACCCACCCATACATGTGGAGTGGTATTGACTCACCCGCCTGCCCAAACACGTGGGTGGTATTGACCCATCCACCCATCCATACACTTGAAACAGTATTAACCCACCCATACATGTGGGTGGTGTTGACCTGCCCACCATACAGTACAGTGGTATTGACCCACCCACCCGTCCATACACTTGAAATGGTATTAACCCTCCCATACATGTGGAGTGGTATTGTCCCACCCGCTCACTTATACGCGTACAGTGGTATTGACCCACCCATACACGTACAGTGGTATTGACCCACCCACCCACTTACACACGTACAGTGGTATTGACCCACCTATATACGTACAGTGGTATTGACCCGCCTATACACGTACAGTGGTATTGATTCATCTATACACGTACAGTGGTATTGACCCACCCATACACGTACACTGGTATTGTCCCACCCGCCCACTTATACACGTACATTGGTATTGACCCACCCATACACGTACAGTGGTATTGTCCCACCCACCCACTTATACACGTACAGTGGTATTGACCCACCCATACACTTACAGTGGTATTGTCCCACCCACCCACTTATACACGTACAGTGGTATTGTCCCACCCACCCACTTATACACGTACATTTGTATTGACCCACCTATACACGTACAGTGGTTTTGTCCAACCCGCTCACTTATACACGTACAGTGGTATTGACCCATCCATACACGTATTGACCCACCCGCAAACTTATATACATACAGTAGTATTGACCCACCCACACACGTACAGTGGTATTGTTCCACCCGCTCGCTTATACACGTACAGTGCTATTGACCCACCCATACACGTACAGTGGTATTGACCCACCCGCCCACTTATACACGTACACAGTGGTATTGACTCACCTATACACGTACAGTGGTATTGACCCACCTATACACGTACAGTGGTATTGACTCACCTATATACGTACAGTGGTATTGACCCACCTATAAACGTACAGTGGTATTGACCCATACATACACATACAGTGGTATTGACTCACCCACCCATCCATACACGTACAGTGGTATTATCTCTTCGGGATTGAAGATAAGAGAACATGTGCTTAGCATACTTCTTGATCTCTTCAAAGCCTTTGACTGTGTGCAGCATGTGACACTGTTGCACCAGTTGGAGTCTTGTGACGTTGGAGGATCTCATCATACCTTAAAAGCAGGATCCAGCGTGCACAGGTTGAGAATGCTCTGTTAGGCAAAACGTTTATAACCTAAGGTGTCCCTTAGGGTTCAATCCTTGGTCCAGTTTTGTTTAATCTTTAATGGACAAAAAGTCAGTCTTTAATGGACTTATCTTCAATTCAGTTCGAAAATGTCATTCAGTACGCTGATGACACGACTCTTTGTGACATAGATAGATCATCATGTGATTTAGAAGTAAAATCATTTATTGATCTGAATCAATGGATATAACACTTTATTTAAATGGGCCTGAAAACAATCAATTCAAAGTCAAATTTCATAAAATTTTGTCTTCTTCAACACTTTGAACAGAACCAAATTACAGTAATGGTGGACGATGTACTCTTACAGGAAACGGAGTCCACAAAGTTCCTTGGAATACACCTTGACAAAGGGCTGATTTTGGACGTTCACATTGACAGTGTGTGTGTGTGCTAGAGTTAACTAAGGCATTTTTGCTCTGCGTAACCTGGCACAGTTCTGCTCCCTAGTAAAACTGTCATGTTATGGCTTGATCCATATCCACTTAGCCTATGGTATAAAACTTTGGGGTAGCTGTTCTAAATACAAGCTGGAAAGGGTATTTAGAGTTCAAAAAAGAGCTGTCAGAAGAATTTTAAAATTAAACGTAAGATATTCGTGTCCATAAGCGTTTAGGGAGCTTAGATTATTGACCCTACCCTGCCTCTATATATTGGAGGTCGCCCTGTTCTGCAATTCAAAGTGCACTTTGACGCGCGGCAGGGATGTTCACTCTTATGAAACTATAGGGAGGAATAATTACAGAACGAGGCAAAGAAGCGCAGCTTTCGAACGCCTGCCATCACAAGTGGGTGTAAACATAATCAATTTGCTCCCTGAACAAACTAAAAATCAAAACCTGACTTTATTGAAAAGACATTTTAAACAACTTTTGTAGAAAATGTTTTTTTATTCAGTTGAGGAATTCTTTCAAAGCCGCAAGGACAGTCAGTAAACATCCAATCACGCAATTCTGGTGTTAAGTGTCAGAATGTAGGATGCATAAGAAAAATATATGTGTGTATGTGTCCGATTGTGAATGAGTGTCTAGGCTAGACTAAATTATGACGTTTGCAACACAATTGTAAATTTTAACACGCAATAAAGAAATTATTTATTTATTTATGAACTTTAATTGTCATTCTAGTTATTTTGCACTAGCTATCTTATAATCAACTTACGATTCACTAGATTGTACCTTTAACAATCATAAAGTCTCACTTTAACTTATTATAATAATAAAAATACGAACCGTACAGTTAAAATAGTGAAGCATGTTGGTTACATTGCTACTGTAGGGCTGTCTGGAAATTCGAAACCACTACAAGATATTTTACTGCATAACGTAGTTACTTTTCAATATGAATGTCCAGCGTCAATTGTTAAAATTAGTGTTATAAACGGGGTTTCAGCATCGTTATATATATTAAACTTGTTAGAAAATACGTAAGCTTTTTGTCTTAGAAATTCGATATAAACTTAGTGACGACAAACTAAGGTAATTAAAAACTACTTAATTATTATAAAAAACAACATTTGACAAAACTCATTTTTTTAAATCATTTAAGCCTACCTCGTATGTGTAGGTACTAAATTTGGCTAAGTACGTGAACAATATGTAAGTTGCAAAGACAATAATGATAATTACGCCCAATTAAGTGTATTACAGTCTTAGTGTGGTGAGAAGAGATTTGACTAGTCAAAATTAGGAAAGTGGTAAAGGCATATAGACAGCCCAGAATTGTTACAAATAGAAGTGTCTTCTAAATATTATATACAGTATATAATAAAAACATATTCATAGGTCACTAGCCGACAGCTCTCGCTTCACTACGGGGTGGTTCTCTACGCTTGCTTACTCTACACTCTGTGGTTCTCTCTAAAGTCTAAACCATCGCATCAATATCAAACTCAACTTACTGCCGTTCTCATAGGTAACAAAGTTTTATCGTCTAGGAAACCATATAGGTCTACCTGAGGGGGGTGCTAGGTAGTGCAATCATGGTAGTACAAGGTTGGTAGAAATGGTCGTCTACTATATGACATAATGAACAAATATCACCCACCTCCCCAACACACAGAACACATAAAATGCTTACTTAACATACAAGACTAACCACACACTCTACATACAAGACATCAATGAACCACCTGTAACACTGTTGTACATCACACAATAACAACATATTTCAATTGTGTGATGTAAAAAAATTTACAGTAAAAAACTCTTATTTACGGTCACCCTTTATACAATCTATACATTAGCAATTTATAGATTGTAGGTTGTCTTCACTGATAGATAGATTGTAAAGTGTAGAAACGCAGTACAAACCATAATGAAAACCAATAAGCCAAGGTTTTGTCCCATGTTTATGTTTTTTGTATCCGCCATTTGAAATAGATTATTGAATTATGTTACTCTTATTTAAAAAAAAGGAAACGTTGAGAGGCTGTTTATACCGCGTAGGAATGACATTTTGAAAAACTCTTTAATAGTAAGCCACTACGATATAAAAGGTAATATATCCCTGTTATATCCCGTAGGTCGCTACGATATAAAAGGTAATATATCCCTGTTATATCCCGTAGGTCGCTACGATATAAAAGGTAATATATCCCTGTTATATCCCGTAGGTCGCTATGATATAAAAGGTAATATATCCCTGTTATATCCCGTAGGTCGCTACGATATAAAAGGTAATATATCCCTATTATATCCCGTAGGTCGCTACATTATAAAAGGTAATATATCCCTATTATATCCCGTAGGTCGCTACATTATAAAAGGTAATATATCCCTGTTATATCCCGTAGGTCGCTACGATATAAAAGGTAATATATCCCTGTTATATCCCGTAGGTCGCTATGATATAAAAGGTAATATATCCCTGTTATATCCCGTAGGTCGCTACGATATAAAAGGTAATATATCCCTATTATATCCCGTAGGTCGCTACATTATAAAAGGTAATATATCCCTATTATATCCCGTAGGTCACTACGATATAAAAGGTAATATATCCCTATTATATCCCGTAGGTCGCTACATTATAAAAGGTAATATATCCCTATTATATCCCGTAGGTCACTACGATATAAAAGGTAATATATCCTTATTATATCCCGTAGGTCGCTACGATATAAAAGGTGATGTATCTCTATTACATCCCGTAGGTCGCTACGATATAAAAGGTAATGTATCCCGTAGGTCGCTACGATATAAAAGGTAATGTATCCCGTAGGTCGATACGATATAAAAGGTAATGTATCCCGTAGGTCGATACGATATAAAAGGTAATGTATCCCTGTTATATCCCGTAGGTCGCTATGATATAAAAGGTAATATATCCCTGTTATATCCCGTAGGTCGCTACGATATAAAAGGTAATATATCCCTATTATATCCCGTAGGTCACTACGATATAAAAGGTAATATATCCTTATTATATCCCGTAGGTCGCTACGATATAAAAGGTGATGTATCTCTATTACATCCCGTAGGTCGCTACGATATAAAAGGTAATGTATCCCGTAGGTCGCTACGATATAAAAGGTAATGTATCCCGTAGGTCGATACGATATAAAAGGTAATGTATCCCTATTATATCCCGTAGGTCGCTACGATATAAAAGGTGATGTATCTCTATTACATCCCGTAGGTCGCTACGATATAAAAGGTGATGTATCTCTATTATATCCCGTAGGTCGCTACGATATAAAAGGTGATGTATCTCTATTACATCCCGTAGGTCGCTACGATATAAAAGGTAATGTATCCCTATTATATCCCGTAGGTCGCTACGATATAAAAGGTAATGTATCCCGTAGGTCGCTACGATATAAAAGGTGATGTATCTCTATTATATCCCGTAGGTCGCTACGATATAAAAGGTAATGTATCTCTATTACATCCCGTAGGTCGCTACGATATAAAAGGTAATGTATCCCTATTATATCCCGTAGGTCGCTACGATATAAAAGGTGATGTATCTCTATTACATCCCGTAGGTCGCTACGATATAAAAGGTAATGTATCCCGTAGGTCGCTACGATATAAAAGGTAATGTATCCCGTAGGTCGCTACGATATAAAAGGTAATGTATCCCGTAGGTCGATACGATATAAAAGGTAATGTATCCCGTAGGTCGATACGATATAAAAGGTAATGTATCCCGTAGGTCGCTACGATATAAAAGGTAATGTATCCCGTAGGTCGCTACGATATAAAAGGTAATGTATCCCGTAGGTCGATACGATATAAAAGGTAATGTATCCCGTAGGTCGCTACGATATAAAAGGTAATGTATCCCGTAGGTCGCTACGATATAAAAGGTAATGTATCC
Organism: Stictocephala bisonia; assembly: GCA_035578905.1. NCBI lineage: Eukaryota > Metazoa > Arthropoda > Insecta > Hemiptera > Membracidae > Stictocephala > Stictocephala bisonia. The sequence goes on along the minus strand of JAQJVL010000479.1, from coordinate 285,869 downwards.
CGTAGGTCGCTACGATATAAAAGGTAATGTCCCTATTATATCCCGTAGGTCGATACGATTCGCTTCACATTTAATAGAATTCTGTTGAGACGTTCCGCAGATTTCGTGATAAGTGAGACATGGTTTTTTTATTTTATATATTTATGCTATAGTAAATCACAAATAAATGATGATACAAGAAAACTACAATTAAAATAAAAATTCAAGTTGAATATTAAACTTATGTTTCATAATGGAAAAACAAGGCTTTTTAAAAATAGTTTTAAATTAAATAAAAGCGCCATGTTAAATCTGGGTAAAATGCACAGGGAATACACAAGTTGGACTGGACTGAAGTGTACGTTTTCCCGACGACCTAATGGCTGGCCCCTCTCCCACGGGGTAATGAGGCTGACCAGACCAGCGGCAGGGCTGATTCCCCTCGGGAACTCCAGTGTCCCGCAACATAACTTCCCGCCCCCCTGCCGCCGACCCATCGGTCCCCAGTCACCGCGGCAACTTTTATTGTTTAATCATTAGTAGAGTACGTGTGATTCTTATCTTTTCATTATTATTATTAATTTTAAAATAACTATTTGGAATACATCTGAGGTTATTTCTAAAATATGATTGAAACTACCAAGTCAATCAATATTTTATGTAGACTTGTTTTGCATAAATAGACCTTCATGGTCGTTGCATAAATAATGTCCTTTAATTTAACATAACGTTACATTTTTATTACTATTAATTACCAAAGTAATGTGCCTTTGTACAGTTTCGATTGTCTCTGGGATAGCTTGCTCCTTCCTCTATGTTTGTTTTCGTTGGGTGTCGATGTGTGGTTCGTTCCGATCTTCCCTGTCTCCCCTCTCTTCGTTCTCGTTCGTCTTACTTGTCGTCATTTTCTTTCCGGCCTTATATCTTTCTTATGTCTGGCTAGAGAAATAATTGAATAAGTGTTCGTAATTCTGCTTTTTATTTCCGGTTGCGGCCGGAATGTAGTTTATTTGTTGTCAACTATTTATGTTGTATTTGTTTCAATTCATAATTAATAGCACTGTTGTAAATAGGTAATAAATCATTTGGTAGCTTGGTTAGGCACATGGGTGCCAACTTCAAATGCAGTTTTATTGTTGTTACGTTAAATCGAATTTTGTTACGTTAATTTTATCTATTTGAACATTTATTTTGTGTTCTACTGCCTTATTTATTTGTTTACGTAACTTAAAAATTGTTCTTCTGCTAACTGTACTTGTACATTATTAAGTGTACATTATTCATGAAACCGTTGTTGAAATCGAAAAATAATGTTATGTATCATGAAAAAATTATAGTAAAGAAAATGGACGTCTATAAATTTCTTTTTAATATAATCAACAAACGAAACTTGTCATTTGGTGACATAACGGATGACTAACGGAGTAAGATAACCGTAAAACAAGGTTCCCATCGCCACACTCTGACGACCGACTCTCTCAAACTTCACATACGTACTACATTGGCAATCAACGATCCCAACTACACAGCCACAGAGGTCGCGTCTCTGTGTGTGTGGTCGGAAGGCAGCGGCAGTACCATCGTTATATCCCCTCCAAACCCCTTTCTTCAATCTCTCCCTCTGTCTTCGCTGGCTTTAGTCAGCCTTATATTCACTCATATCGTTTGGCAAAATCGTGGCTCAGGTTAATGAAGTAGCGTAGTTAGTAGCACTCATCTAACAAATGAACAGTGAATATTACAAACAGATTGAACATTGTATTACCATAAAGGAGAAACATTAATCCAGAACAGTTATTAAGTTTATGATCCACATTAGTAACCCTCAAATATAACTATTTACAGTTATATGCTATAGTGCATATTTTATGTCTATATTACATAAAATATACTTAAATGTTACTACAGTTTGCAACAAATATGTGGTATTTTACCACACCAATAATTATAAAACATTAATGAAATCTTAGGAGCATCATACAATAAATGAACATGAATATTGTATAACAAGACAGACATTTTACCACATTATTATTCATAAAAAATATTTATGAAATGAAAGAATTGTCATAAGGCTACATTATAAATGAGACGCACAAATACTACAGTATAACAAGAGTGGTATATTGTAAAAGATCATTAGAATTTAAGAAAATATTTATGAAATTTTACAATGGTCATTGGCCTATGACATTAAGAAATAGTCATATAGTCCAGTAGCTGAACGTAAAAACAAGACATTACGCTAAAATTCTTTAGGATAGCAATGATTTGACTGAAAATTTGTAGTTAAGCTTGTCCGTTTGGTTACAACGTGATATCAAACTGATAGGTGTTGTTTATTTTTTAGGAGTGAAAACCTTCCCTATTGGTAAAAAATTAAAAATGACAGTCTATATCGTATTATATTTTAAAATCACGTTTTTATACTCAGGATATATTGTATTTCCTGTTGTAGAACATAATTTATGTAAATGTCACAGGTTTCAACCCCTAAAAACCACCCCTGTTGAAAACATTTAAAAAATGCATTTTATATGTTGAAAACGTGTTGAATTAATGTCTGTACATTAAAAATGACAATTGTTCCTTGTTCAGAACATATTTTATTGTACCTCATTATATTGGACAACCCCTAAAAACCACCCCTAGTGAGAAAAATCCGTTCGCTAGAGACTCGTACACACGCCTTTGGAGCAGTTTGGAGCTCAAAGCCGCTTAGTCCCACCTCTTGTATAGTGTTAGGGTTATTTTGAAAAGAAAAAAAAAACATTTCAAATAAATTTAAACATTGTTGTATATGTAAATTGAACTTTTCTTTTTATATTGCATTGTAAATTGACCAAACTCATAGAACTTCTTTCCACTACATTGACAAAGTAAATTATAGATGGACCAAGGTTAATTTCATAAATTGTGTAAATGTTAGTAGTAGGTAAGCCATTTTTTCGTACCAAAGCGAATACAAGTTTTTCTTTTGGTCGCAACTCCATCAATTTGAATGATATTGACTTGGCCAAAAACTCATTTTAAAGGTCCTTTAACGTACTATAAAAAGATTTAATAAGTTATTATAACTCTTAATAGTTAATATAAGATTTATTATTGAATAACTCTTAGTTTTTCTACTATTCGGATTTTAAAGATTCTTCGATAGTCGACAAAAGCCTTACACCTTTAGCGAACCATAACTTTGTCAGAATTGCACCTACGAAAAAAAGGAATCTTTTAAATATTTAGTGAAATTTCTATTTTATAGCAACACTTTTCTCTATAAAATCCAAACTTTTAGAGTTACTCGTAAAAACCGTTAGAAAACATGATTTTTTTAGCCTTAAGTCGACTCTTTCAATCAGGAACAACTCCAAAAATATTAACTTCTCAAAAAAATGTTCATGCATATATTAAGCTTAAAACAAGACAATGTATCGATTTCTGCAGATGTTTTGCATGTCAGAATGTACACCCCTAAAAAGGAGTGGTTGTTACCCCCAAGGTAAGAAAGCCTATCTGCACCGTATCACATTTGTTATCTGGGTCTTTCCCTAGTTACTACCAAATTTTCAAGTCAATTAGGACTATCCTAAAGAATTTCTTCCCCAAAACGTCCAGGTACTGGACTAATAGGCCTATGAGTAACATAAATACCAAGGTATAAATAACAAGGGAGGCATTTTACACATTAATAACTAACTAAATATTTCTGAGATTATATAGTATTCATTCAAATGGCTAAATTAAACACGAGAAACATTAATACTACGTATAACAAGCGAGGCATTTTACACATTAATAACTAACTAAATATTTCTGAGATTATACAGTATTCATTCAAATGGCTAAATTAAACACGAGAAACATTAATACTACGTATAACAAGGGAGGCATTTTACACATTAATAACTAACTAAATATTTCTGAGATTATACAGTGTTCATTCAAATGGCTAAATTAAACATGAGAAACATTAATACTACGTATAACAAGGGAGGCATTTTACACATTAATAACTGACTAAATACTTCTGAGATTATATAGTATTCATTCAAATGGCTAAATTAAACACGAGAAACATTAATACTACGTATAACAAGGGAGGCATTTTACACATTAATAACTAACCAAATATTTCTGAGATTATACAGTATTCATTCAAATGGCTAAATTAAACACGAGAAACATTAATACTACGTATAACAAGGGAGGCATTTTACACATTAATAACTAACTAAATATTTCTGAGATTATAATACAGTATTCATTCAAATGGCTAAATTAAACACGAGAAACATTAATACTACGTATAACAAGGGAGGCATTTTACACATTAATAACTAACTAAATATTTCTGAGATTATACAGTGTTCATTCAAATGGCTAAACTAAACACGAGAAACATTAATACTACGTATAACAAGGGAGGCATTTTACACATTAATAACTAACTAAATATTTCTGAGATTATACAGTATTCATTCAAATGGCTAAATTAAACACGAGAAACATTAATACTACGTATAACAAGGGAGGCATTTTACACATTACTAAATATTTCTGAGATTATACAGTGTTCATTCAAATGGCTAAATTAAACACGAGAAACATTAATACTACGTATAACAAGCGAGGCATTTTACACATTAATAAATAACTAAATATTTCTGAGATTATACAGTGTTCATTCAAATGGCTAAACTAAACACGAGAAACATTAATACTACTTATAACAAGCGAGGCATTTTACACATAATAACTAACTAAATATTTCTGAGATTATACAGTGTTCATTCAAATGGCTAAATTAAACACAAGAAACATTAATACTACGTATAACAAGCGAGGCATTTTACACATTAATAACTGACCAAATGTTTCTTAGATTATACAGTGTTCATTCAAATGGCTAAATTAAACACAAGAAACATTAATACTACGTATAACAAGCGAGGCATTTTACATATTAATAACTAACCAAATATTTCTGAGATTATACAGTGTTCATTCTAATGGCTAAATTAAACACAAGAAACATTAATACTACGTATAACAAGCGAGGCATTTTACACATTAATAACTAATCAAATATTTCTTAGATTATACAGTGTTCATTCAAATGGCTAAATTAAACACAAGAAACATTAATACTACGTATAACAAGCGAGGCATTTTACACATTAATAACTAACCAAATATTTCTATAGATTTCCAAATATATACTATAGATAAGAAACGAATGTATTAAAAGTAATTTTCATGCTTTGTGATAAACAGACCTCTTATTTGTTATTTCCCCTGATTTCCCAGTGGGAAAAGTTGTTTTGGAATCAGTATGCATAAGTCGTTCATTAAAATAACATCTAACTATTGATATAGAGTGAATTTCAATATAATCATCAACAAGATTGAGACAAATCGTGTTAAAATGTCAACTTATCATCTACGAGTACGTACTGAAGGCCATTAGACAAAAAATTAGGCATTAATATTTTATTCTGAGATAAAAACAGGTAGGGCTATTAGATTTATCTTATGGGATGTATCTATGGACATCTCATGACCGTAATTTATGTAACGATGACATTCACTTCAAACATCGACAGTGGACCCCGGTGGAAGGGATGAAACGTACCTGCCCCTCTCAAGCATTTGATATGCCAGCGCTGTCGCTGTATACCAGCCTGCTACTATGGCGTTCGCTGCGGGCATTCGTCAACCTCATTTCCTCCTTCTCTCTTTTAAAAGTCATAAACAGCAATGGGGGCAAAATTAAGGAGAATCTTCATAATGGATGTTGAGTAAAATTTCATAAAAATGTGAGTCTACAAGTAAAATACGGTTGTTTGGGGCTCGGCCGTAGCCCCCAAACAATTGTAGGCCTACATAAATTTGAACCAAACTCTAAATGTTTGTTTTTATCAAAACGTTTGTTTTTAATTGATTATTACTTTATATGAATATAAAATTGGCAAATTGTCTTTAAACATATGTTTAAACAGACTTTAAGCAACAAAAATGAATGAAAAGTTTAACATCGAATTGTATATGCACAAAACAAAAGAAATTCGATTGTATGGTACCATTAACAACTATTATATAATTATTATTGTCATTAGTGTTATAATTTAAATCAAATATTAGTGAGTAAAAACTTGCTACTAAAACAAAACTCCCCAATAATATAAAAAAGCATGATTAAAAAACTTTTTATGGATCTAGTTATTTTAACAGTATGTCAACTTGAGGCTGTTGTGTTTGATACCATCCTAATAATTAGGCGAAAGATAATGACAGGAAATGAAAATGTAAAAATACGTAATTATAATACTATAAAAACGATTGTTTGGGGGGAAAAGTACAGTAAATAGAATCGATCATACAAATGAAAGCCCAACGCATACTGGAAAAACATGTTATGAAATATTATCCAAACACCTATTTAATATAGAAAATTACTAATAATTCAAATTTTAAGTTAAAAATAAATATTTATTCAATAAGGGACTATATTTTAATGGCATTTATATTCTTTAAGATTATTTTTCTATACACCGTGTTCAGAAAAAGTGTTTCAATAATTTAGGGGCGTTTTTACAAAACTCAGTATCTAATTTAAACCAATTTTTCAAGAGGAGGTTTTTTTTAATTTACATGCGAACACTTGCAGTTCGTATTTAAACAAATATATATCATTTTTTGAGAGTAAAGGAGCTTTATTGAACATTATAGTCAATAAACATATTTTTCTCAAAACGTCATGATTAAATTTGAAAAATTGCAAATTTGAGCAAAACTAAGTATCTACAATATTTATACTCACAATGTGTCTATTTGTTTACATCTAGTCCCACTCTTTCTCTCTATCTCTAATGAAATATGTATGTATGTAATTTATAATTACCTTTTTACCAATTTATGTGAAAAAGGGTGAATTAAAATGATCACACTTATATATTTTTGTTTACTTTATTTTTACATTTAAAATAGTTCAAAAAAAGAGTTGCAATGTTAGTTTGTTAGTTTATGATCAATATAACAACACTTAAATGTTGTTGTCCTCGTCACTGTATTCGGCTCCTTCGTTGTAATTATTGCTGTTTGAAGTATTATTAAACACAGCATTGCAGAAATCTTCAGCTTCATAAGTTTTTTCACATTATATTGTTTTTTAGACTTTCTTGGTTCTTGTAATCAACCGTTTTTACATTGTCCAGTGCTTCGATATTACGGACACCACTGGCTTTAACTTCAACATCTATACCATATCCTGAGTAGGTCGTCTGTACCTGTACTTTATTCTTTTCATAAGTCAATACGGTACTTTTGCCTTTGATATTAAAAATGGTTTCTTTTACTTCAGTAATCCTTCACTAGGTGTCTTGAAATCATAAACGTCCCAATCTTTGTTCCAAATTTGTTCAATATATCGTAGTAAATAGAAGGTATTCGATCTCTCTGTACTTCTTTTCGACATTCCCAAACACTCTGTCAGCAGGTAAATAACTGTGAATCCTTATTGGAAAGAAGAGTTTAATTTCCTTGAATACTTTACTTTTTTCCATAAGATGCATCAGCATAGCCATGACAGTAAAGTTCTTATTCTGAAAGCTACAGGCATCAGAGAAAAGTTGGAGTTTTATATCACTTTTGTTTTCATTTACCAGCTGAGTTTCAATAGTTTAGAAAATCATTGAGAGCAGAAGTGATTTCATTGGATCCTCGATTGCACTGTGTTTCTAGCCAAGCAAAGTGATATACTTTATCAAACTTGTTATCTTTCTCAAACAAAAGTACTTTTCAGTTATATAGCCACACTTGACGACTGTAAAATATCTCACCAATACTTGACTTTGATAATGGCTGGTTCTGCTGGCAATCAATACATATTGTAATACTTGACTTTGATAATGGCTGGTTCTGCTGGCAATCAATACATATTGTAATACTTGACTTTGATAACGGCTGGTTCTGCTGGCAATCAATACATATTGTAATACTTGACTTTGATAACGGCTGGTTCTGCTGGCAATCAATACATATTGTAATACTTGACTTTGATAATGGCTGGTTCTGCTGGCAATCAATACATATTGTAATACTTGACTTTGATAATGGCTGGTTCTGCTGGCAATCAATACATATTGTAATAGTTTTGTCGTCATGAACCTTTAATAACTGATCGATTTTTTAGCTCTCATTTAGTGCAATCTGTATTCTGTGTGTAAGCTATTCTTTTCTTCCAAATAACTGGTGGCTCTAATTTTGACCAAATAGCCAACACAAGGGGGACGGGACGATTGGCACACATTTTTGGACCTTCTGCCCATGGCAGTATTGGCACAATCATTAGAGCGGAATAAGTAGGGTCAACTCGCCTGCTTGGAAAAGGCAGGATTGGCACAGTCGCTCGACCAGGTAGACGCCATCGAACGAGGGAAAACGGGAATTTTATTATTCCCGTCAACTCTGCGTGGCAGTCATTTGCCCGTGATATAACAAATTTTTAAATTTAAACCTCACGTTAGGTTAGGTTAGGTTAGGTTAGGATAGGATAGGTTAGGTTGGTTTGGGTTGGGTTGGGTTGGGTTGGGTTGGGTTGGGTTAGGTTAGGTTAGGTTAGGTTAGTTGCTTACTTCAATAAGCATCACAGCAGGGAATTTGCGGGGGCAAAAAGTTCCCATTTTCCCGCATTCTGGCCACCTGGCTGCTACTACCTGGCCGGGCGGTGTGTGCCAATCGTGCCTTTCTGAAACTTACAGGTTGACCCTTCTTAATCCCCTCTAATGACTGTGCCAATCGTGCCATTCCAAATCGGCCAAAAATGTGTGCCAAACATTCTACGGCCAGCACAAGTAGAGCATATATCGGAGGAGCGTGGATTTCCAAATTCAATATGAAGTACTTATAAAATAAACTTTTATATTTGGACAAAAAAATTTAACATATCCCTCACGTAAACGTTTATGACAATAGCTCTCCCACACATCTTATTCAGGAGGTGAATAAGATCTGGTTGTTTCTCACCGTGAATAGTGGGACTCTCGGCATTTGTACTTTAAAATATGTCTTTTTATATGTTGAGTTTGTTCCTCGTCTCTTTCATACGAACGCCTAACACCTCTTTTTTCAGTTGGTATTTCGCCGTGTTTGTGAAACTGGCGATCAATTCGATTAACTCGATTTTCAGGTACATTTAAAATGCTTCTAAAGGTTTTAGCACATACCTCAATGTTTTAGCACATACCTCAATGTTTTAGCACATACCTCAATGTTTTAGCACATACCTCAATGTTTTAGCACATACCTCAATGTTTTAGCACATACCTCAATGTTTTAGCACATACCTCAATGTTTTAGCACATACCTCAATGTTTTAGCACATACCTCAATGTTTTAGCACATACCTCAATGTTTTAGCACATACCTCAATGTTTTAGCACATACCTCAATGTTTTAGCACATACCTCAATGTTTTAGCACATACCTCAATGTTTTAGCACATACCTCAATGTTTTAGCACATACCTCAATGTTTTAGCACATACCTCAATGTTTTAGCACATACCTCAATGTTTTAGCACATACCTCAATGTTTTAGCACATACCTCAATGTTTTAGCACATACCTCAATGTTTTAGCACATACCTCAATGTTTTATCTATGTTCTTTTCTAACCAAATAAGTTATAGTTGTTGATATTTTATGTTGCCTGTCAATAACAGTTGTAGTCCCACTATTTGGATTTTTAATGAGTAAATACTTTAAAAGAAACTTATCCAGATCAAACTTAGATTTATTAGAGTATAAAAGCTCTTTAAAATGTACCATTTCATCATGGGAAGGCTTGCACCATTACACACCTGACCCATGTGTATAGGCTATGTTTGGGATATAGCCATTGTCAGCATACCTTTGTGCCAAGTTGTCGGTGTTTTCTCCCCCTTTTTACTTCTACAAAAAGTGAAGTAGCCAGTCACCCATTGTAAGAACCACTAAACACTAAATTAAAATGGAAACTGGAAATACACAATAACATAAAGTAACACAATAGGTCATGTTACTGTCAATATCTGTAGCTGATGACAAAGGTAAAGACAAAACAAGATGGTGAAAGCAGTGTAGCCAGATCAGTAGTTACCAAAAGAAAAATACCTGATTGGCAATAAATTCCTCACAGAAAATATAATAACTGTGGAAACACTTGTAGATACTCTGACTTTTGTAAAAATTCATTGATTTATATCTTTAACTCTGTAAATACTGAGTTTTGTTGAAATCTGACTTAACCATTCAAACCAGTTGGGAATCTACTATAGGACATGATATATAACTCGAAATGTACAATTTTGTAGATACTGAGTTTTGTAAAAACGCCCCTCAATTTAGGATGTTGTTATTGTAACCAAAATAAGGCAAAAAGGGCCTGCAAAAATAGACCTAAAAAACCTTCATAAACCAGCCAGCCCCGTTTTGTATTTTTTTTTATTACAAACGATCTATCTCAAAAATGGTTGGTACCAAACATTTCAGAAGAAGTTATATTTTTTATTGTTGTGTCCTAATAAAATACAACATATCAAATTGTTCCAGTTTTAATTTTCAAATTGGCGTCCGTTTTAAATATTCAATGAACGATGACTCCAAAACCCGTTGCTTTTACAAGTTATCTCATGCGTAGTGTTTTGTTTATTATTTTAATGTAAGTCTAACGACATAGTAGACATAGTAGGCTCTATAGAACGGACCTACGAAACTACAAGGCACCACACATATGTTTTTTTTTATAAGTGTACTCACCGGTAGAAACTGTACAGGTGTGTGCGTGAACTCCAGCTAACCGCGTTCTCAGTCAAGTCACTGCAGTTTCAATAACAAGTCATATAATACATACGGACAGTTCATATAATTCACTCTAGACCCTATTTTATCCCATCAACAGACTCAATAATTCTATAGATAAATCTGGAAATCTGTCCACGAAATTTATTATTTAAGTGAGCAGGCACAGTATTGTTGTCACTTGTTAAAAATAAATGTTAACAACTGCGAGACAAATGTTGGCCTGTACAATCAGAGGCTGGTTAGCTTGCTTGGAGTTTTGCATCTGTTTGAATACTAACCAACAACACTGCGAGCACATTTCACTAAAGGATGAGGCACAATTAATTTTAATGTTTTCAACAACTTGCAAAATCTACACTCGTAGCCATAAGAAAATCCCCATGGTAGTGGAATGGAACTTTGAAAACTGTTTTTGCGACTGTGTACGTTGTGGTCTTTTGCACAATCGCCTTATTTGACCGTTAATATTACTTGTATGCCTAAATTTGCATTACCTACAAGAATAGTTGCCGCAGTTGCTTGGGGATGTTCCTGCACATCTTGATGACATCTGTATTTCCATCCAGCATGATGAAGTATTTCCTAACTTTTCACGTGCTGTTTACTGCTCACAGAGGATTGGTAATGGAAGGTCTCACTTTTGGCCTCTAAAATTACCATATTTATCTATTGGATTATTGTTACTGGATATGGTTGTTGGATAACAATTGGATAAAGACAAGAGTTAACTCTAGAGAAGAATTAATTTTGGATTCGGATTATCAGAAAAAGGAAAGTTCTGAATAGTTAAGAAAAGCTGCAAAAGCAGCATTCAAAATTGTTAATAATTATGGCTTAGTATTTGAAAATTTACTATTAAAATATTTGTGAAGATGGCCCAATCCAAATAAATGTTTTAAAATTAGTACCTATGTAGCCTATTATACTAAGTAAAATCGAATCTTTTATACTTATTTCCGTTTTATTTTTTATTTAACTAACTTCAATTTTCTCATAAATAAATTATGTTCCATCTATGTTTGAGGATTTTATGTATTTATTACCCATATTTAATAAAGGTATTGTACATCAAACGTAAAAAACGGGGTTTCATGCTCATATTTCTTGCATTTAATTCAGTATTACTGAAAACCTGCTAAGGGTTCAGTTCTTAAACTAATTTTAATAGCTTTTCCAGGTCAAAATGCAAATGATACAACCAAATTCTTCACTTAATTTACCTTTTCAGAGTTTCAATATGGCTTTTTTATTCTTTGCCTAGGAATTTACTGAATCTTTTGCTAATCGGAACTCCTAATAAAGCATTTTCGGACCCATGTTTTAGATTTTACTAGTAAAATGTGCTTATTCTTACAATATTCTTACATATGAGACGCCGACACAACGTTGAGCGTATTTTAAGGCGAATATGAATGGTTATATGAGTGTAGGATGAGTGTGGATGAGTGTAGTCTGGTTACTAACTGAGTTCAACTGTTCCTCAGAAAGGGCAATTTATTAATAGCCCAACAGCCAGGGCAAGTAAGGGACCTACAGCTTTACGTGGAATCCGAACCACGTAGTGCTGGTCTGATATTCAGCTAATTGACAAGCCTGATACTCAGTTATCTCCCCCACACAACATCCGCACAATGATTACCACCCAACATGGACACCCCAGACTTCTCTGGTAGTGTCCACGCCGATAGCAACCACCAAGCGGACGCCATGTCGGTATTAAGAGGACCAAGCATACAACCTATCGCCTACAATCTCCCAAACACTTTGTCCCCATGTAGCTGGGTTACAGCACTGCGCCACCAGTGCTGTAGAATTGGGGGAGAACATGATGAATCACCCTGTATATGACCTGTAATTACAAATGTATATTAGTAGGAAATTTGTTATGTTGAAACATTTTGTATTTGGCTAGTTTGTAAATAAACTAAATAAAAATAAATTATAAAAGAACTGTATCAGCTTATATCTGTTTAAAATATGTTTCAATTACGATATATTATAATAAATCACTTAACGGGCTTTATATTATTGTAATAAAATGTAAATAAATAATATCTTGGCCGGTTTCTATAGGTATTCAGCCGAACACATTCTGCCACTTTGTCGATAGTCAAGTCTAAACTGGGGCGTCGAAAAATAATTGTTCTTTCTATGCCTATGAACTGGAGTGTTTTTAATTCGCTAAAGACAACAATCTCCCCGTCCGCAATAACAGAGTCACATTCGCCAGCGAAAACCAGCGTAAACAAAGCGCAAAGAAAACAGCTGGGGATTAGTATTTGGTTGACAAACAGTAACGCTTGTGCTACCATCTGTCGGCCTTGTGGCAAACTTCCTCCACGCTATCTAAATGGAGGACAATTACACTCCTACTCAATTATTACTGGTGGATAAACAAAGCCTACTTACCGAGTCCCACCTGCTCGAGTTAATGCGATTTGTGTCCATTCCACTGAAAGTGTAAGTCTCTTCTTTCTTTTTAGTGAATTTTACCAAACTTTGAAATAGCAGGCATGGTCTTTCGTTTGGCTGCTAAAATAGTTCTATTCAAAAAACAAATTACTTTTTTTGTCTAGTATTTTTACTTTAATACAATATTGTACTTATTCATAAATGTTTACTGAATATGAAGCGTTTAGGCTAAAGTCAGTGTGCTATCCTAAGGTCAACTCCGTTTTCCCACTGAATGTAATTTTACCAAAAGATTAATATCTCAGAAGTAGCGATAAAATCATAAAACTTATTATGCATCTTGGTTTTGGTAGTTTACACATTTAAAAAATGTTCATTTCTGTATATCAGTCCTTTTTTAAATGGGAGCTGTTTTATGTGTTTTTTAAATTAAATATGTCAAAAACCTTGAATTTCAGGAAAAACCTCTAAGATACAAATTTTTAAGAATGTAATCCCGCATATTACGGTATGATTATTTAAAAGATTGAAAAACTTTTAACTGAGAAATTGATATTTTTATTAAATAAAAAAGATTTCCTGGCGAAAAAACTCCGTTATTATTGGACAAAAATTTCAATTCATCAGTTAAAAGTCATTCGATCTTTAAAATATGTGTACCATAATGTATGGGATTACATATTTTAATATGAAATGGAGAAATAAAATATATTACCTTGTCCAAACACTTTTATTTAATATACTACATGTTTCGATCCTTAGATCATCTTCAGGTGTATAATGCAACAAAATATCTTGAAGGCATTAATAAAAATTTAAACTAGTTAAAACTTATTAACCTGAAAATACATAAAATAATAAACTGTTTTAGTTAGCTAGTTGTTATTATCACAGATAGTGTAATATTAAATGTAAATATTGGAGTCTTTTTGTTGCAATTTAATGGTGTCTAGATATCTTCCTGTTGTATTTATTAGTTATGTATCTTTTCTTTGTTTCTGTATATATGTATCAAATATAATTTTAGATTGGAAAGATTTTTGGTCATTAAATAAATTATTTGGATCAGTCTTTTTTGCTTTGTAGATGGCTAATTCTTCTTTGACAACGAGTTTCAGGTTTTACGGTAAAATTTGAATAATGTCCATATTATTTTCAATAGATGTATAACTATGAGATTCGGATATTAAGTGTTCAGCGTAAGTTGATTGTTGGTGTTGGGAATTTTTTCATATATGTTCTTTAAATCTTTGTTTGAAAGATCTGCCAGTTTGGCCAATATAAAATTTGGAACATTCATTACTTTTGATTCTGTAAATACCAGATTTGTCAGAATTATTTGAGGTGACTGGATTGTTTTGTAACAATTTTTTGAGAGTATTGTTGACGGTATGTGCAAGAACAGTATTGTTTTTGTTAAATATTCTATTAATGCTATTATTGATTTTCCCATAGCATTGCATTTTTATATATCTTTTTTCAGATTTTTCTCTTTCTTTCTTCTTGTTTTGTTTGTGTCTATGTATTATGGAGTCGATCATTTGAGTTCTGAATCCATTCGCTCTAGCTATATGTTTTATTGTAAAATATTCGTTTGTGTGTGCTTCTTGATTTAAAGGATACGTCAGAAATCTATGAACCATGGAATTGTATGCCGCAATCATATGGGGCCAAGGATGATTGGATGATTTATGAATTGTGTGATCTGTTGCTATTGGTTTTCGATATACTTCAAATTCTAAATGGTTGTTTGATTTCTTGATAGTAACGTCTAAGAAATTGATGGTTTCATTTTCTTCGGTTTCAAGTATAAATTTGAGATTTGTATGCATGTTATTGAGCTGAGTTAATACTAGTGGTGCTTGTTTCTTGTTCCCTTCTTTAACTGCAAAAATGTCATCTGCATATCTATGGTATGTTTTAATTTTTGTAAGTGTTGGGTTGTTTGTATTCAATATATTATGCTTTTCGATGTGGTTGAGGAAGATGTCAGCGATGAGTCCTGAGAGTGGGTTGCCCATGGCTAAATCCATCTTTCTGAGTGTAAAACCTTCCTTCGAATTCAAAGTAGTTTTGTTTTAAGACAAGTTTTAGAAGATCTGTAATTTCATCAATATCTTTGATATCTAATTTCTTTTGATGTTTCAAGTTGCCGGTGATTATGTTGATTGTCTCTTCAATAGGTATGTTTGTATATAGATTCTGTATGTCGAATGAGACCATTGTTTGTGTTCTGTGGATATTTATATCCTTAATTTAATTCAGAAGGTCTATTGTATTCTTTAAACTTTTGTTGTTTTCTAGTAAAATTTCATTAGAAAGGACAGTGTGTAGCACTTTGAATAAATTGTAAGATGGTGCGTTGATAAAGTTTAAAAGGGGCCTGATTGGCTCAGTTTCTTTGTGGAGCTTTGGGAGTTCTCTTAGTTTTGGGGCTATAGGTTTTACTGTGTTGACATATATGTGGTTGACATCTTCTTCAACCACATCGAAAAGCATATATTGAATACAAACAACCCAACACTTACAAAAATTAAAACATACCATAGATATGTAGATGACATTTTTGCAGTTAAAGAAGGGAACAAGAAACAAGCACCACTAGTATTAACTCAGCTCAATAACATGCATACAAATCTCAAATTTATACTTGAAACCGAAGAAAATGAAACCATCAATTTCCTAGACGTTACTATCAAGAAATCAAACAACCATTTAGAATTTGAAGTATATCGAAAACCAATAGCAACAGATCACACAATTCATAAATCATCCAATCATCCTTGGCCCCATATGATTGCGGCATACAATTCCATGGTTCATAGATTTCTGACATATTAAAGGATACAGGAAGATATCTAGACACCATTAAATTGCAAAAAAGACTCCAATATTTACATTTAATATTACACCATCTGTGATAATAACAACTAGCTAACCAAAACAGTAACAAAACCAAAACCATTTTATGTATTTTCAGGTTAATAAGTTTTAACTAGTTTAAATTTTTATTAATGCCTTCAAGATATTTTGTTGCATTATACACCTGAAGATGATCTAAGGATCGAAACATGTAGTATATTAAATAAAATTGATTGGACAAGGTAATATATTTTATTTCTCCATTATATATTATTTCTAATCCAGGGCCAATATGATTATTATATTTAAATACTTTTTATGCTATAGGATTTTACTCAAATTTAAATCTTTGAGATTCAACTTTTAAAATTTGTAACGGCCGCCATTTTAAAAAGGACTGGTGTACAGAACTTAAATATTAAAGTAGCGTATAAACTATAAATATAGTACCAATATTCATTCTAAGTTCATATTTTTGTCTTAAATATGTTTTTGAGATATTAGGCTTGATGTAAACATTACATACAGACAGATAGACGGAAAAAGGAGAGAGTTAGACATTTTTTGTTTTTCTTGACCCTCGGAATAACCTCTTGAATATTGGCTGCCGACTTACGGGATAACCTGTATAATGAAATAACAACCATTTTATTGCACACTCAACAAATAAAAAAATAATAATAATGGCATTATTACGTTCAATACTGTAGCATCCGTGTATATTTTACTGTATTTGCATTTCGTTTAATTTAATCACTCTTATTTAAATTATTTATGTACAAATACTTATATTACTTTTTCTTCTTCAAACAAACTTTTTAATCTAATATTTTCCCCCTCACCTTTGATGTTTTGCATGGAAATTATTTAATATGTTACTAACAATATTTCTTTTTATTCTGAAAAAAACGTAATTATTTTAAGTTACACACAAAATGCCAACGTTCTGCGTTTTAGCAGCTCAGGTCTGCGCACAGGCTTCCGCCCATGGAAGCATGTTCTCAATGGCTAATATGTTGTGATTAGTGTTATTTATTTTATATTTCTACTTGTGATACGTACATTTTATTTTGAATTAAGTATAAATTAATTGTATGATTTCTTTACGTTCTGTACTGGGGAAATAATTCAAATGTTCAATATCCATACCAAATTACTAACACCGACCGCTGTAGATAAACTGTGTGTCCTTGAACACTCGGAATGGTAATGGTATTTTTAATTGCCATTTACTTGATTGTATGGGCCAGTAATCAACTGATGACCGCTGCCTCTCCACATCTGCTGGTATCGGCCAAACGTCGATCACCACTGATGGCCTAATGGATATTGTGGCCATTATATCTAACCAACCCTCGACAGATCGCGGCACTGATTAGCACAATTAGTTTGCGTCTCAAAACATAGTTTTTTAACTTAAACACTTTATTCAACCAGGAATGTTTTTACAAGTCAATTTACATTTCAAAAGACAACGGTTTAATTATTCTGCATTTGGGCCCAGTGTGACAGTTTTAATTGTATTCCCCAGCTGAAATAGGGCAACACATACCATACTACCAAGAATAACTAGCAAAGAATAAGTTTGCTAGTTGAAAAATCTTTGAAAAACGTTGGCCCAAATTCATTTGGAATGAGAATGTTTTTTTAAACATTTTTTCAACTAGCAATTGTATTTTTTGTAGTAAATTTTAAAATTATTTTCTGTTTCGGGTTCAATTCGTGCTTTCAGCTAGGGAAATACATCTAGTTTGCTAGCCTCCTTAAAGACTGCTGTTTAACCCAGGACAGATAGTGGCTGACTATAAATCAGTTTAAGGTCCAATTATTCAACCATGCGTCTTTAAAATGTTCAATCAAATTATTGTAAATAGCTAATTAATGTTAACATATGTAATGTTTTAATCATTTATAATTAGAATTTCTCTCTATACAACTCTAAGTATATGGATGGGTGAGTGTTTCGATACCGTTGTACGTGCATATGTGGGCGGGTGGGTCTAATACCATTGTACATGTATGGGTGAGCGGATGGGTCTATACCACTGTACATGTATGGGTGGCAGGGTGTGTTTATAACACTTTACGTGTATGGGTGGCAGGGTGTGTTTATACCACTTTACGTGTATGGGTGGCCGAGTGGGTCTATACCACTGTACGTGTATGGGTGGCTGGGTGGGTCTATACCACTGTACGAGTATGGGTGGCCGGGTGTGTTTATAACACTTTACGTGTATGGGTGGTCGGGTGGGTCTATACCACTGTACGTGTATGAGCGTGCGAGTGGGTTAATACCACTGTACGTCTATGGGTGGCCAGGTGTGTTTATACCACTGTACATGTATGGGTGGCAGGGTGTGTTTATACCACTTTACGTGTATGGGTGGCCGGGTGGGTCTATACCACTGTACGTGTATGGGTGGCTGGGTGGGTCTATACCACTGTACGAGTATGGGTGGCCGGGTGTGTTTATAACACTTTACGTGTATGGGTGGTCGGGTGGGTCTATACCACTGTACGTGTATGAGCGTGCGAGTGGGTTAATACCACTGTACGTCTATGGGTGGCCAGGTGTGTTTATACCACTGTACATGTATGGGTGGCAGGGTGTGTTTATACCACTTTACGTGTATGGGTGGCCGGGTGGGTCTATACCACTGTACGTGTATGAGCGTGCGAGTGGGTTAATACCACTGTACGTCTATGGGTGGCCGGGTGTGTTTATACCACTTTACGTGTATGCGTAGCCGGGTGGGTCTATTTCACTGTAGGTGAATTGGTGGCCAGGTGGGTCTAATACCATTGTACATGTATGGGTGAACGGGTGGGTCTATACCACTGTACGTGTATGGGTGGCCGGGTGGGTCTATACCACTGTACGTGTATGGGTGGCCGGGTGTGTTTATACCACTTTACGTGTATGCGTAGCCGGGTGGGTCTATTTCACTGTAGGTGAATTGGTGGCCAGGTGGGTCTAATACCATTGTACATGTATGGGTGAACGGGTGGATCTATACCACTGTACGTGTATGGGTGGCCGGGTGTGTTTATACCACTTTACGTGTATGCGTAGCCGGGTGGGTCTATTTCACTGTAGGTGAATTGGTGGCCAGGTGGGTCTAATACCATTGTACATGTATGGGTGAACGGGTGGGTCTATACCACTGTACGTGTATGGGTGGCCGGGTGGGTCTATACCACTATACGTGTATGGGTGGCCGGGTGGGTCTAATACCATTGTACGTGTATGGGTGAGCGAGTGATTTTCAGATTATGCTTTAAACTTGATCTATAAAATATCCTTAATGGTTAAGTTTAGTAAGTTTTAAAGTGTAGTATGGTAAAGATTTTTAGTGCTGTACAAAATCTTAAAGTAACCAAAAATATTGTTAGTATTAATGGCCTGGAACAGTCCGTACTTACTCCTTTGTGCATCGTCCAACCTGTACTCAGTTGTACTTGTCAAAGTACCATGAATATATGCCAGCCTATACATGTAATATGCCATGTAAAGTATAATACGGTTACTTCATGTCGTAATGGCATGATGTACAAACAACAGTTTAGACATAAAAGACTGTTTAAATTAGAATCTATATTTTCCGGTAACAACAGCGTCAAGGTGCTCTCTACAATATGTACAAGAATAGTGGTCTCAGCGACGCCACATCACCGCATGGGCGAAATGTCTGGTTATCTTGTAAATAGTGTAGATAGCACCTTGACGTGGTTGTCGCCGGAAAATATGGATTCTAGTTATGACAACGCCCGCTTAAACCTAAAATATTATACCGTATAAGTTGTTCACAGTATCATAGAATGCCTAGAAGGAGAACCGGTTAACGAATTTACCTTGAGCGTATTAAATACAGAAAAGGGATATACAAAATCTCGCATATATTTTCCCGTTGACTAGGCTGTGTGGTTTTGGCTGTCCGTGCCAAGCCTTCATAATGCTTCATAATACAGAAAGTGGATATACAAAATCTCGCATATATTTTCCCGTTGACTAGGCTGTGTGGTTTTGGCTGTCCGTGCCAAGCCTTCATAATGCTTCACTGGTTGGTATACATTAACCACATTATCTGTTGACTTACATGTATTTTCCGTATACTACTCTGTATATGGTTTTGGTAGCTGGACCAATCCTTCACAATATGCAATGAACGGAATACATTGACCACATCACTGATTGACTTGCATGTATTTTCCCGTAGACTCTTCTGTGTGGTTTTCACTGTACGTGACGAGTCTTCAAAATATGTTACTGGTTGAAATATATTCACCACGTAACTGTTGGCTGGCATATATTTTCACTAAATCTAAAATAAAATGAATCATAATTTAGATTGTTACAATTTGAACACATTTATGTATGTGTTCAATGTTTTTATAACGTTTATACAGTCCCGAATCTCCTTCATCAGCTGCCAGATGAGAGATGGGCCCCACCGACAAGCCTCAAGCCTGCCGCGGCGAGGGCTCGCGCCAAGGAACATTTGTGCCTACCCACCCCTCCCAATCGCGTTAAGTACAAAAACACACAGAACCAGGCGCGTGACGGACTACCCGCTTGGATATAATTTAATATTCATTACAAACAAGTGCAGAGGGGCAGGGGTGATTTCCCCTCCCCCGGCTACAGGGTGTTTATCATCTATTTACCCTACTATTTATCGTTCAAAGCTGGGCAGTTGTCGTAGGGCGAATCCCTGTCTAAATGTTCGTCAGATGTTTAATGAACTTGTGAGTTTGGAGTTGGTCATCTGTGAAGGAGGCAATGGAGTCACTCGGAGTGGATGGATGAATTAATGGTGTAATAATAATCATAACTTAGTTAAAACCATTTAAAACCCCATGTACCAATAACTAAAAATAATTTGTGACTCGAAAGTAATAAAATGTAAAAAAAACTACTAGCTGCTGAGGCTATGAGGATACCCCAATAGCGGAGAAAAAGCAGAGCGCGCACCGGCCTAAACATACGCCATAGCCAGTGCAGTGCGGTTAGTGTTGTTCGTCCTCCCGGTTAGTCCCCCTCCGGTTAGTGTTGTTAAAACAACAAGTTGTTTTAACAGCTCTTACACAGACAACGACATTATTCTTGCTGCTCTTTTTATGAGCTCAGTAAAAATTAACTCAGTTTCATATAAGAACTTATCAATTCGTTGTTCATGAAATATATTTTGACGGGGAGAATGCAGCAAGTCTGCCTGTTTGTTTCCTAACATTCTAATGAATGTCGGCAACATGTTCCGAGTACTCAGATTATGTATCCCAACTTTTTATCAACTTTTTTATATTACCTCTCTAAACATATGTTAAGTACGATATGACAAATGATGGTCAGGAGCAGAACTAAAACAAGTCTATGTTGGATGATAGGCTCTGTGCCACCCCTCCTGATAGTGATTTAAGACTCCTGCCAGACGAAATGTCGCCGTCGTTTGTGCCGTACTTGAGCGTCCGTCCGTTCTTTTACTGCCTCACTGGCTGGACATAAAATGTGTCACCAGTTATCGACTGCCTTTGGTGTTTTATACCTAGCTTGAAATAGAGCATTCTTTTCTTGCAAACTTGAAGTTGATAATTTGGTTTAAACTTTATTTTGTTAACGAAATGGTGACTATAAAACACAAAGGCGCGTTTCTGCCGTGCTTAGACATGTGAGGTAGTCTCTATATAAAAAGGCAAAGCCCTCACTCGCTCATGTAGGTAGAGAGCTGACATTTTGTACACTGGTTTATTTGGGTCTTAAATAGAACAACTAAAGCATTTTCATCTTGATAAATACTCCTAAGAGGTATGAACCACCCCTAAAATATTGCTCCATGAGGATAACATTGGTTATATTTTTGTAAATTAAATAGCTGTCATGTAAATAGATCAACACGTAAATTTGAATGTTTTACACTGATGCATTTTTAATTTTATGCTATGAGTTTAATATTCAGCTGTTAAACAAAAACTAACTAAATGAACAAGTTTCAAATAGGCTAAAAAAGTAGCAAAGCAAGTAGTGTGAGTGAGATACTGTAAATAATTTTAATATTGTGATCTTACGTTATACAGTTACGTTATCTACTATTTTTTGTACTCCGTCGGGGTTGGCACGCGATGCGTGCAGGGGTATCCCCTAGTATACTATAAAGCTGGGTGTAGTGATTTACTGACTGACTGACATTAAATGTTGAGGAACATCCCTGCGTCCTACCCCCTACATATGTAAATTTTAATTGAAGCTCTCGGTCTGAAACCTCTATGAAAATTCACTAAAGATTACTTTTTTCAAGATGGCGAACTTTTTAGGCTCACAAATAGCTCCAATGTATTCCTTATAGGAAAATTGGAAAAAAATAGTTTTTATGAACTAACTTGAGAAAAATCTTTAGTAAAATGTTGAAAACTTCACACAAAGTTCAAAGAAATTCAAAATTTCTACACACGTAACAAACGCGCACCTTATACATGAATTTCAGCTTAAAAAAATAAAAATTTGGAGTATCGGGGCCAAAAACTGAAACTTTTGGAAAAGTAAAATTTTAATAGTTATGTTATTTATTTAAATGGGGTATACATTTAAAGCTACGAGCTCTCCTTTTTTTTATTAATTATTAAATTAAAGCTCGTATTTTTCTCTTGAATCCAAATATACAATCAGATTTTGAAAAGGGTAAACAATAAAGGGTATACACCCCCAAAACAAAACGAAAAAACACCTGCTAAAACTATAAAATGGGTAATACTGAAATAAAACACCCAAGTGGGGTATCTAACTTGAGGCATTCATCTCCTAAATTACATTATAGCATTGGAAGAGACAACGTTTAATGCTCTGTCCCTCCCCCCCCCCCCCCAATAAAATATATGCTCCAAAATCCAAAATAAGGGTAATGTTAAACTATGTGATGCCGAGATCAATAAATGGGACTGTAGCAGAGTGTACACAACTGGTGAGGACTGTAGCAGAGTGTACACAACTGGTGAGGACTGTAGCAGAGTGTACACAACTGGTGAGGACGCAGGCTGAGCTCCCCCACGAGGCCGCAGGCCGAGTTCCACAAAAGGGATAAAGGTAGAGTTCCCAGGCGAGGCCGCAGGCGGAGCTACCCTCACGAGCGTAGCGAGTTGGCACGTGAAGCTTGCAGGGGTTTCCATTAGTTCTAAATAAAATTCTTTCTGTAAAAAAAACATTAGTAAAACACAATTCAAAGAGAAAGAAGAATGATCAAGACGATTCGTTAAGTTCACAAAATGAGGATCACATTGGCTATAAACATTAATCGATAACAAAATGTATAGACTACATACAGATTCATTAATCATTACAAACAAAGTACAGCATGTACTGTAAGTTTCAAGTACAGAATAAGTAAATGAAAAGTTAATGGCCAGAAAACTATTGGATGTAACCAAACTAAACATCTTTGCTTTTAAGATAACTAGTAATAACATAAGCCTACATTCTTTTCATTACTCTATTTATAAGAATTGAATATTTATTCAAATATCAATATCGTATATTTTATCATAGCTGAAGTACAAAATTATTTTGTACAAGACTACATTGCTTAGTATCAAACAGTAGTACAAATCAATTAAAAGTATTAAAAATGATAGAAACTGTTGTAAATATATAAATATTTTCATCTTATAGGGACATTAAAAGAAAGTATGATAACAAATAAATCTTTTCTTAATATGAAAAATAGTAATATACTGGAACGTGAAATCTTACATTATACATGAATGAACTTAGGCTAATTGAAAAATTAAAATTTAACCTAAAATACTATCCTTTAAGAAATGAGAAATGTAGATTTTGAAAACATACGCCTAGTTTTGAAAAATAAGTGAAAATAAATACTTCAAACTAAATGTATATATTTCTATAATACTAATTATGAATTTGCAAAGCAATTCCAAGACACAATTTCAGTCTTGATTAAATACAATTTGTTTGGGAAACATCCGTTTAAAGATAACTGTTTAGTTTGGATACACGGCTCGAAAATAACATTGTTCTTGTGGGAGCCTCGACCTTGGCCTCTGCATACTCTTAAGCTAAATTCTTGAATACTTAAATTATGTAAATTGAGCTGGATTGATTGTTACTATATTCTATCAAAATCACTCAGACCACTAAAATGTAAGAAATAGTAGAACAGTGTTCTAGCATGACATCCAATGATCTATGCAGTTAGAATAGTTTATTTATTTATTGATATCTTTGCATTTACAATACATTTTCTTATATAGTTCACTTATTTATCCCTCTAGCTTAAAGCTAATTGAGATATATACTAATTATATTTACTACATTTCTAGGAATAATAATATATACAAGAAAAAAAGAAAAGCTTAACAACCAACAATGAAATGTTGTGTGGTTACCAATGCATATAAAAATGTTTACATTTTTTAAAAGTTTTAATTTTTTATGATGTTTATTTTACCAGTAATTTTCTTGCTATGAGTAGTTTTTTATTTAATATTACAATCATATTCTTTTTTATGTTTTGTTGATGGAAGGTATAAATAATTGAGAAAAAACAGACATTTTAAAATATGTAAAATAAATTATGTATCAGATATAAATTAATGATCTACCTATATATAACGAAGAATATATATACTTTCAGTTATTTTTGTACATTTAGGCCTACTGAAACAATAAAATATAAGAGAATTAACACACACACAAACATTAAATAGAATAATTTTTGGCCTATATAACAACGATAACAAACAAAATTGTATAATAAGACTAACAAAGCTTAACAATATTATAAACATAAAAATAAACAAAGAGCTATAAATCATATTATAAATTAGTAGAAACAGAAGAGGAGCTATCGTATAAACCTTTAACAGACATTCCGGGTAAGATTAGCAAATGTTGAGCAATGTTTGATAACGGTAAGCTTTTGTTACAAGTTATGAGTCATAGGACCCGCCTGGTAGGGGCCAGTTTTTTTTTCTTTATTTTTTTTCAAATGACAGTAGAGAAAATAATATTTTTACTTGCGTTGTTTTGAGAAATATGACCTAATTTACAAAAATAATTATTTTAAATATAAAAAATATTATTTTAATGAATAAAAGATGAAAAATGGATATTTCATATTTAACCAGTGAGACAGTGATAAAAGTGTATAACTTGTCTCTAGTGATGAACTGGGTTTTTATTCGATTACTCCTTTTAATGAAAGTAAGTTAGTTATCTGAAAATAAAATAATTTTTTTAATGTATTTTTAATTGGTTTCGGTTTTGTAAGGTTTGTAAATCTATAGGTAAAGTGTTAAGTTAACGTGGTATTTTATATTGTATTGTACATTTTCTATAGTTATTCGAAAGTCTCTGAACTACAAACTGCCTATACCTCAGATTGTGTTCTACATTAGGAATAATTCTTAGCTCAGGTTTAAAATAATGTCTGCATAGATCAGTGTACCTACGTTATCAAAGCTGTTATTCCTAATAGTTCAAGTGGGATTTCACTAAATAATACTTTCAGAATTCTTTTAAGATTCTTCTTAAGTGGAGACAGTATATATTCCGGAGCCAGATAATAAATATATTCCATAAAAGAAAACACTCTGAATTAAACTAAAATAAATCAATCTTCTAGTGCTAATAGGAAAACATTTACTAATATTTTGGTATTTGAATAATGCAACTCTAAGAATGTTTGTCAACCTTTTAGCGTGTGTAGTAAACATCATATCTGCATCTAAATGAACTCCCAAATGTTTGATACAATTGACAGAAACTAAACGATTACAATTGCATTGACTTTGCTCTCTCATAGCTGGGACATATTAATCCGCTATTTCTATTCAACGTCTTATCCATTTTAATCCTTGGATTTTTTTAATTATTGACTTTATTTTGCTACCTTTAATTAATTTAATTATTTAAAAAATATTTAGTTAGTAAATTAAGGTCATTTTGCATTAGACTAATCCCTGTGTTAACATTTGTATGTATTAAAAACAACATATTATCATCTGAATTTTGTTTTTGAAATTTGTTAATGATGGAGTATCAGATGAGGGAGACAAAGGTAGTTGGACATTTGCTATGATTACGTGAAAATTACCAATCACGACGTTTCGATTTGGTAAAACCCAAATCTTTTTCAAGTGCTAAAAACTAAATTACATACTAAATACTAAATTACAAATTTGTGTAGATGTAATTTAGTTTTTAGCACTTGAAAAAGGTTTGGGTT
Organism: Stictocephala bisonia; assembly: GCA_035578905.1. Taxonomy (NCBI): domain Eukaryota; kingdom Metazoa; phylum Arthropoda; class Insecta; order Hemiptera; family Membracidae; genus Stictocephala; species Stictocephala bisonia. The sequence continues at coordinate 259,543 of JAQJVL010000479.1, read as the reverse complement.
TTACCAAATCGAAACGTCGTGATTGGTAATTTTGACGTAATGATGGCAAATGTCCAACTACCTTTGTCTCCCTCATCATCTGAATATTGCAATATTTTACTGTTAAGTTTTAAAGAAGTCTACAATCATTAATGTAAATTTAAAAAAATAGTGTAGGAGACAAAATACTTCCTTGTATCAAACCAGTACTTTGATTGGTACAGTCACTCACAAAAGATATCCACAAAAGTGCAAATCTTTCTTTCTTTAAAGTAATTACCAAAAAACTCTTCAGTCTGCCAATATTCCAATATCAGATAGTTTTCTCATCGTGATATCATAATTTACCAAGTCCAATGCCTTTGTAAGATCTATTGTTGCTGCTATGACAAACTTATTCTCATTCAAAGCTCTGATTATTTCCTCTGTTAAATATTCTAGTAAATGGATTGTTGATTTATTTGCCATGAAACCAAATTGCTCTTTGCTAATTATAACAAACTTATTTAGGTATTTATTTAACTGGGAGTTTACATTATACTCTAGTGTCTTTGTTCTAACAGATATTGATCCAATTAGTCAATAGCAATTTAGGTCTCGTTTATTGCCCTACTTGAAGATAGGCCTAAAATGAGTAATTTTCATATTCAAAGGTATAGTACCTGAATCAATGATTTTTTTTTTTAATTAAATGAATTAATATTAATTTTAAATGAAGGATATTGTTTTTAATACCTTCTGCTCAAGTTATCAGCACCTGCTGAGGAATGTAAATAGACCCGACTAAGAGCTAAATTAAGCAGTTCTTCATTAATTTTAATTAAGTTCATAAGTTCAATAGAATAATAAATTACTATTTTATAAATTATTTTAACTCCACTGTAGTTGAGGAACTTAAAATGTTTCACCACTGAAATTTAATATTAGATTGTTAAGATTCAATTGTTTAAAAAATATTACAACTGCACCTTATACAGTCAATTACTAATTTACTGGGGAATTGTTATTTAACAAACAACAAATTATATGTATATACTAATCGACAGCCGTTGCTTCACTACAGGGTGGTTATCTACACTTGTGTCACAAACCCCCCTTTTCCTAGACCCAACAAAAATTGTGGGTAATTTGCGCACGTCCGGGATCGTTAACTTGGGCGTGAATAAAATACTCGCTTGGCTGCTGAAATACCAAAGGTTGATTTATTTAGTAAAAGAACTTAATAATAATAAATCACAATAATAAAAAGATTAGAAGATGTCTAAAAATACAAGAAAAATAAAACAAGTAATCACACAAATCATACAATGATAAAATATTAAATAGCTATTCAAATTGGTTCTCCAACTCTAAACATGTCTCTAACTGAAAAATACATAAACAACAAATTTTACACAAATATAAATGAACATGGGCAATGGTGCTGCTGGCAATGTACCTGTATAAAAATTAATGGGTTTTATAATTATTTGACTTACGTATATGTGTCGTCTCGAACTCGATCTGGCTTTAAATAAAAATAAATCCCCTTATTACGACTCTAACTTGAGTCACACAGAAAATCTCTAAGTCCTGACTAGGACCCTACACAAAACCCAGGATCTTCCCAAAACACTCGAGAGACCTAACGTCTCCTCGACTCCATCCGCCAACCTCGTATATATTCAACCCGTCAATGTCACCAGCACCATGACCCGAATTCTGACCTTCACCACACTTCTCCCAATCTTACCTCCACCTATGTTATACTACTAAATCTAAAATAAAATTGATAAAAAATTTACAAAATGCTAATAATAAAATATCTATAAATATCAACTTTATATCTTATCCCCATCTCATGACACTTGCTTAACCTCTCCGTGGTTATCTCTAAACCAATATAAAAGCTCAGCCTGCTACCGTTCTCATAAATAAAAACCTGTAAGACTACTTTAGGGGGATGCACAAAGTAGTGCAAAAATGTCAGAGTTATTGGGAATAACCTTAAACAACAGAACACAAAATAATAATTCTATTTTCTGTGCCTTAAACATTTCACAATGAAAGTCAAATTAGCCATGGTTTGCTGTCATATTTGTGTATCAGCTGTTTGAAACACATCATTGATTTTAATTAATGACAAAGTTACTAAAACGGAAAAAAGGAAACATTGAGAGGCTGTTTCTAGCCCTTATGAATCAAGGGGTCTCGATAAATCCTTTCTTAGTTGGTCTCTATGATAAAATAGCTAACTTCCCTCCAAATTTCATCAAAATCTGTTCAGTTGTTCCGGAGACTTCGTGATGAGTGAGTACATCGATTTTGGGTTATATATGTATATGTTAAGGTTATTATAGTCTAAAATCATATCAGCTGCTTTTCTTAATGAAACATCATTGCTAGGACCAGTAAGGGTTTTACTCTCATGAGTACATTGAAACACCCTGATACAATGTGAGGGCAATAAAACATATATAACAGGGGATGATAAAGGGCTGACAGAAGAATGGGAGGGGGGCTGATCCAGCAATAATAGAGACGTTTAACCAACGATACAATGTGGCGAGCTCGTATGAGTGTGTATGTGTGTGTAAGGGAGGGGGGTTGTGTGCGAGGCACAGGTGGTGTCGGCCACGGCCCATTTACCCCCCCCCCCTCCAACCAGATGCTCCATACACTGGTAATGGTGAGATGACTAGCATAATTATTACAGGTTTTTAATCAGAGGGGTTGACAAGTGTGAACACGCGTTTTTTCTTCTCGTGGATTCAATAAAAACTAACCTGTTTGGTGCACAATTTCTTATTGTGTGATGTCAAATTCAATATATACCGAGGTATATTTAATTTTCAACTTATTTAGTACCATCTTTTAAAATATTTTGCGATGTATAGCCGACGTGATCTGTTTGAATGTTAAAACCATTACTTTAGAACATCGAGCAGTTTAAATCAAGTAAGTAAAATATCAACAAGATTGAAGGCTGTTGGTGAACTGTTTAGTAACATCATTTATTTCATCACAAAGAAATATTTGTATAGTTTTAGAGATAATTATCTCTAAGTAGTAAAATCAATGGTAAAACGTATCCAGCCACTTATTTATTTATTTATATTGATAGAGATAAGATAGAAACTCAAACTTCCTTTATTTTTAACAATTACAAAATTGCATAATAGAGTCATACTATTTCTAACCTAAACTAAAACATATCCGAAGATAGAAAATTAATAAAATACAGGTGGCAACATTCTATAACTATTTACAATATTTACACTGATACAAAGTTCATATACTCCCTCACGCTGTAATGGCAACGAGATAACAACATTCTCTTGGTCATTCTGCCAAACTTCGTTGAATCATTTTCCGCTTTGACAGCATCAGGCAGTGAGTTGTAGAGCCTAATTGAATTGCTCTTTAAATGGCTTTCAAAAAAACTTGTTTTATGGCTAGGAATGGGAAGGTTTTGTCGGTTACGGGGGTCATACCGGTTGGAAGAAACACCAAAAAGTTCGGGATTTTTTCTGACAAATGTAACGCAATGAAGAATATAAATAGATGGAAAAGTTAATATATTGTAATTTTTGAACATTGGTTTACAAGATTGTCTGAAAAGTAGTTTAAAAATGGCTCTGACTGCTTTCTTTTGGAGTTTAAATAAGAATTGGGTTTTAGTTGTTTCGTGACCCCAAATAACAACTGCATATGACAATAGAGGATAAATAAGTCCGTAGTAAGCCGTGAGGAGAGTATTTTCATCAACAAAAGTTGAGAGTCTCCTTAACAGGAAAATTCCAGAGCTAATACGCTTGCATACAGAGTCAACATGGTATCCAAATTTCAACTTATTATCTATATACACTCCCAAAAACTTAAGTACCTCGCTTGGTTCAACTTGCTCATAGTCAATAAAAAAAGAAAGAGATTCAGAATTTCTTCTGTCACTTATCTGAACATCTAAAATCTGCGTCTTTGTATTGTTTAGATGTAGATTATTTTTTTAAAACCACTGGAGAAGAGCGCTTGATTCTTCATACACCCTAGCCTCCAAATCAGACCTATGTATTGCCGTCACTGAAAGTGAGGTATCGTCCGCAAACTGGACGTGAACTGTCTGCTTCTAGAGTCAATGCTTTTACCCACTGGAAAATCCATATCACTGACGTTGTCATCAACGAGGGTAGCCTACCTGCATTAATTAATTTAGAACCGTCCTCCTTTTTTATTTTAAGTACCTAACACATGCCCTTATTTTTATTTTTTCGCTGGGTTTAACCTTCGGTACTATTTTCGGTCTAACTTTATTTTTAGGTGATTTTTTAGGTTGTTAGGTTTAGGGGGTTCTCCATAAACATTGAATGTTTTTGCCACCTTAAGAGTAGGCCTACTCGTTTTCTTTTCCCTTGCTGTCCGGATCGCTTTTATAATATTTGTATTTCGGCTCCTGTCGGGATTTCTGGAATGATGACCTATATTAGCATTTTTGGCAATGTGAACTAATGGACTATGAATGGTAGTCGGGACCTAGACTAATGCGTGTTTTACTTATGGAGGATGATGCTCGGGATAAAATTGAATTGTAGACAATAAATTGTAATAGATTCCTATAACCTACAATACACCTATCATTGTGGATATGCAGAGTGGAAAATCAGTCCTAATGGGACTGATCTATGTATAATCTAAACTGATTGAAAACTTTTCACCCCATTTTTAAAGGGGGTAACTTTAAATGTTAAAATAGGAGCCCCTTTATTACTACTGAACATAAACACAATGGCACTTAAAACCACCTCTATGACTCTTCTAGCAAAAGTTAAGGACAAATAACTGCTTTAAGTTTTTAAAGAAGGTAAGGGTTAAGAAGGTAAACTTTAAATGTTCAAATAGCAATCCCTACCTTGTGACATATCATTGGCAAGGCCTATTGAATAGAAACATGATAGGAACATGCAGTATCGTGGCATACTATATAACTGAAAATATCTAATGGTCTAAGCAAGGCACCCGTGACTACTGTACATACACAAAATTGGATACTATTTTTAAAAGGTTGTGTGGAGCACATCTTACCTGTGTTTGTGTAACAATGGTTCATATGGTTGACTTATGTACAGCAGTTTGGTAGTGTGCTATCCGAGTGTAGAAACTTGACATAGCATGAAACATTGACTCGTCCAGGAATGGACTGAGTCGTTTGTACATTTGTTGCCTGTTTAGGTTAGGTTAGGTTAGGTTAGGTTGATGCTACATAAACAAGAACATTCCTTGCCCCGACAACTCGGATATACCTGGACTGGACTTCGCTCAGTTAAGGCACGTTTTTGGGGGGCCCTTCGAGGGCTTTAAGACTACATATAAAGCTCATTAAAATAACATTTGGGTTTATATGTGAGGTCTTGACTTGTTTTTATTTGGTATCAATCGAGCGCTGAAGTACGGTGGTATTGACCCACCCTACCTCCCATACACAGGTACAGTGATATTGACCCACCCCTGCTAATACACGTGCAATGGTATTGACGTGTTTGGACATTTGTTAAGCTTCTTTTGGTAGACAACGTTTCTCATGTAACTCCAGAAGAAATGTAGGTTCCGTGTCTAATGTCTACATTGTAATGTCACAAACTTCAATCCTACAAGGATGATGAAGCTCAGTGAAAACCACTGTCAGGTTAGGTTAGACCACTATCTTCACTGAGCTCTTGAATCAGGTGTTTTCAGAATCTTTTGAATTTAAAAGTGTAAAGGATGGTTTTTACTGAGCTGTGGCTAATACCATGCTCCAAAGCTGCTCTTCGCATTGATAAGTAGGGATTCTCAACGGAATACTTTTTAATCTTCATTAATTGGGGCAGGCCTACCGACCTTGGTATATTTTTTTACAATATTTGTCTCATTGAACCGGTTAACTGTCCTTGCAACTATACGTCATGTAATAGGATTGATACAGTCTGGACAATCATCATTTAATAAGTGCGTATCCTCACTGTACGATCTCAAACTAAACTATCCCCATAACCTCTCATCATCTCAAACTAAACTATCCCCATAACCTCTCATCATCTCAAACTAAACTATCCCCATAACCTCCCATCATCTCAAACTAAACAATCCCCATAAACTTTCATCATGTCAAACTAAACTATCCCCATTACATCTCATCATCTCAAACTATGCCCATTACCTCTCATCATCTCAAACTAAACTATCCCCATAACATCTCATCATCTCAAACTAAACTATCCCCATAACCTCTCATCATCTCAAACTAAACTATCCCCATTACCTCTCATCATCTCAAACTAAACTATGCCCATTACCTCTCATCATCTCAAAGTAAACAATCCTCATAAACTCTCATCATCTCAAACTAAACTATCCCCATAACCTCTCATCATCTCAAACTAAACTATCCCCATAACCTCTCATCATCTCAAACTAAAATATGCCCATTACCTCTCATCATCTCAAAGTAAACAATCCTCATAAACTCTCATCATCTCAAACTAAACTATCCCCATAAACTTTCATCATGTCAAACTAGACTATCCCCATTACATCTCATCATCTCAAACTTAACTATGCCCATTACCTTTCATCATCTCAAACTAAACTATCCCCATAAACTTTCATCATGTCAAACTAGACTATCCCCATTACATCTCATCATCTCAAACTTAACTATGCCCATTACCTCTCATCATCTCAAAGTAAACAATCCCCATAACCTCTCATCATCTCAAACTAAACAATCCCCATAAACTTTCATCATGTCAAACTAGACTATCCCCATTACATCTCATCATCTCAAACTTAACTATGCCCATTACCTCTCATCATCTCAAACTAAACTATCCCCATAAACTTTCATCGTGTCAAACTAGACTATCCCCATTACATCTCATCATCTCAAACTAAACTATCCCCATAAACTTTCATCATGTCAAACTAGACTATCCCCATTACATCTCATCATCTCAAACTTAACTATGCCCATAACCTCCCATCATCTCAAAGTAAACTATCCCCATAACCTCTCATCATCTCAAACTTAACAATCCCCATAAACTTTCATCATGTCAAACTAGACTATCCCCATTACATCTCATCATCTCAAACTTAACTATGCCCATTACCTCTCATCATCTCAAACTAAACAATCCCCATAAACTTTCATCATGTCAAACTAGACTATCCCCATTACATCTCATCATCTCAAACTTAACTATGCCCATTACCTCTCATCATCTCAAAGTAAACTATCCCCATAACCTCTCATCATCTCAAACTAAACAATCCCCATAAACTTTCATCATGTCAAACTAGACTATCCCCATTACATCTCATCATCTCAAACTTAACTATGCCCATTACCTCTCATCATCTCAAACTAAACTATCCTCATAAACTCTCATCATCTCAAACTAAACTATGCCCATTACCTCTCATCATCTCAAAGTAAACAATCCTCATAACCTCTCATCATCTCAAACTAAACTATCCTCATATCTTACAACATGAATGTATTTAAGCTGAACTTTAAATAGAACAATATTTTTAATATGTTAAATTAGTTAGTTAAAAGTTAAGTTATACTAATTCTAAATTAATATTAAACATGAGGAAGTAAGACTCGAAAAGCAATTTTTTTAGTAGTTTATGTTACTTATATACCTTATGAGGTCCCAAGTTCAAAATGTAAATACGTTATACAATCAAAGAATGTTTAGGAAGTGAGAAGATTTCAAACTTCTGGGACATCTGAGATTCCCATTCTAATGGAAGTCACCCGCTGCTAATCATCGAATAATATTTTGGGAGGGAGACTCTTGAGATATTAAATCAATACTCGCCCCTGATCTCGCCGCTTCCCTTCCGGCCAAATCTCCCTCATTTGTACAAACGTGTCTTGTTTAAATGCCTTCACTTCGCCTCTATTTTATTCTCTAGGGATTAAGTTTTTCCAAATTAAATTATATTTATTGGTACCATTAAACATATACCTTTTGGGGAGAAACTCACAGTACCATTAAATGACCACAGGAATGAACGGTACTTAATTAAATACTTAAGTTAATTAAATAAACTTAAGTTAATTAAAGGTACTTAAGTTAATTAAATAAACTTATATTTAATACAGTTTTAATACTTCGAACCCTCTTAAGCACAATTAAAGACTGAAGGGGGCCTTATCAACCAGTCCTTTAACCCAATGACTTGGCGAAGTGTTAATAATCACTGTTTAATTCCCATAAAGACTAGGACTAATAATGAAACAGAAAAGTAAAAACATATATTAAACGCTAGTTGATAAATTATTAAGTTTTAAAATTGCTTTTAGTAAAGAAGAACGAAAATCAATATATGGTAAATAACTAAAGATGGCAGTATAAAGACTTGCACAGCTATATTGTCCACTCGGTAGCATGGCGATTACCCCACTCATATCTGACCAACTAGAAACTATAAGCAACTAAGGATCGGCAAATCAAGAGAGCGGCTAGAAACAGACATATCAAGGCATAAACGAAGTCATTTATTACAGTTCTAAACTGTATGTATTTCAGGGCCAACTAATAAAGTAGAGAGGTCTCTTTACATTACCAGATCAAACATCACTAGATAAGTTGAAAGGTTGGCATTCTATATCATATAAACGTCGACTTACGGGTGAGGAAGGTGTTCTATATCTTCTTTAGTTTTTCTTGATTTTCACGTTTTTGTTACTAACAATACAGATAAATATGTGAAGTTAAATCTTTGTTGATTGAAATAGCATATCAGTGAAAAGAATATTGTATTTTGAGTTTAAATATAAGACAGTTATACTCAGTTCAGCTTTATTAAGCCTACTATTTTTTATTGTTTACAGAAAAATAGATGTTATAAAATTAGTACTTTGAATTTTCAAACTTTAGTTTCTCATTACTGTTTCTATACTGAAAAGAATACTTAAAAGTCCACAAATATTAGTTTCAATTCTAAAACTTTTCCGATTAAAATTATTTATATCGCCTACAGTAAATAATGCAATAAACATATTTATTCTATTTATAGGTGCAAGTAAAAAGAAGGTTTACATTGTATCAATGAATACAAACTCTATAGAGTTTGTATTCATTGATTGTATAATGTAGCTTTCCGACTATCCTCACCATAATAAAGGTTTTTATTTATAAAAAAAAGAAAGAAGTTCTTGATTGAAGACTAAAAACAGATGCGGAACTTAGAAGTAGGTAATTAAATATGATCAACCTTACATTGAGTGTACAACGATACATCATTTGTCACTGAAAAGAAAATCAAACTTAAATATGATACAACTACACGATTCGCCATACGTGGCACTCCCAAGTGAATTGGGTAATATAATTTAATGTGAACCCTATTTTATGAAGAGAATTATTTGTTTACAGTTTATTTTGTTTCAAGACGATTCTGAACAAAACCAGTGATATACGTGTCAATAAAAAAAATACTTAAATAAAATAATGGAAGCAGGAAAACTGTACATTTTTTATATAACGACACATTTTTCTACATCATACATTAAAAAAATAAAAATTACTGTAATGGAATAGCTCGAGTTTAAATATTTGAACATTCTCTAGACCAAAAATTAAATGGAATGTACATAATACATACATAACAATACATGATACAGGGTGTATCTGTAATGCGTGGATATATTTCAGGAACTATATACTTCAGGACATACTCTTATTTATATGGGCCAAAATAAAGAAAAACGTCCAACATTTTGTTTCTTTTTATTAAATAATTTATATAAGTAGAGCAACTTAACTTGGTGTGTACATTGCTCATCCACTTGAAGATTAATTTCACAAAAAATAATCACATCGTTTCAAAATCACGGCCATATACAGTTTTAAAAGTGAAATAACTCAAAGCCCTTCATAATTAAGAAATTTGTCAAAAATAACCTTTTTTTATGCCGTACAATTCCCAATCCAACGGTGTAGCGTTAAACATTTTTGGTTTTTATCATTCATTTTTTAAGCTTTCAGTTTTCTGTTATAAAGGCAGTGAGAACATTACACCAATGGAATGGATGTTAAACGGCATTAAAAACAATCGTTCTTGACAAATTTCATAAAAATAAACAGCTTTCTAGTTATTTCACTTAAAAAATTAATATGGCCGCAATTTTTTAAAGGAATGTATTAATGAGTTGATTATTTTTGTGAAATTAATTTGTATATGGATTAGCAAAATTTAAACTAAATAGGTACTCTTTTGAGTTACTCTACACATAAATTAAGTAAAAATTTTAAAAACATTGTGGTGGATGTCTGGGAATCGAAGCATTTCAGGACATACTCTTAAAGGACATTTCCCCCCTTTATTTTGGCCCATATCAGGGACGTACCTAGAACTTAATTTTTAAGGGTTCCAATCAGGGGGTCTGAGCTGGGGAGGGGGGTGAATCCAGGGCTACAGAAACCAAGGGCTTGGCCATTTTTTTTATAGTGGTGTTGTTTCTTCTGACTACAGACGATGGAAGAGAGGGCACGTGTGTGACGTAACTACGTAACTGGCCATATCCACTATTCTCAGAAATGCCCCAACTGTTAAGTTAATATTGTATGATCGTTTTCACGTATCTAATGTTTTATTAAAACATTAATTAATCCTTACCATTTTAATCTGCGTTTCATGACGAGCATACAATGTGAAAACTGAGTAATAGTTTTATTGTAATGTAGAGTAAACACTATGAGAAAAGACTCTTGTAAAATTAAGGACACGAAAAAGTCAAAATATGGGGAAATTTTTAATTTTCAGTAAAAACATTCAAGCGTGAATGTTGTAGATATTTTGTTAAATTTAATCTTTTAATTTAAACATTTTCAGTGAGTCAATAGTTCCTTTAAAATTTCTTTAAAATTTGGTTTCATTTGATGCTAACTCTGGTCCTCCTATCAAAACCTGGTTTCCATTTGTGTCATGTGTTCTTAAATTAGAACTTGTAGTAAATAAACCAAAGGAAATTAGTTTATTAGGATACATTCATTTGATTTAAACTGTCAACAAGAACTTTAGTGAGCTTGTTGATTGTCACTGTTGGAGGCCACCACAGTTGTGTCATCCGCATAAAGGACCAGTTTGATCCCAGATACCATGTCAGTGAGATCATTACAATAAATGAGGAAGAGGGTTCGATACTTGGCCCTCTAAGTATCGAACCCTGAGGAACACCTGCGCTTACCTTACGGTATCCACTCCTCGTAACAGAACCCACCATCACAACTGCTGAAGATCAACAAGGTAAGATCTCAACCACCTCAAAGCTACACCCCCATGCCAAGGCACTGAAGCTTCCCAATCAGGATCTCGTAGTTTACATAGTCGAACGCCCTTGACAAGTTGCAGAAAACTTCAACGGTGTACTCGTCCATTACGCCCGACACATCCTCCAGGAAATCAAAGACTGCATCACAGGTATCCCTTCCCTTTGCGAAAACAAACTAACATAAATTTAAAATGCTGTTTTCCTCCAGAAATTCATACAGTCTAGAACACACTGCCTTTTCAACTCAGAGAAGGTGTGTAAAAGAGACACCGGCCTGAAGTTATCTACATTATTTATATTTGGTTTTTTTAATTGGTCTTATAACAGAGTACTTTAATAAATTCGGAAAAATCCCTTCCTGAAAAAAAGATTTACCAGATAAGTAAGTGGTTTTGCAAAGGTTTGATAGTTTTTTTTAACATAAATGGAGAGATATCGCCCCAGCCAGCTGATTTTTATAGAATGGAGAGATTGTATTATTTTAATCATCTCATCCTCTGATATGATTGTTTGAACTGAATAATTGTTGGCTTAGAATTAACCTGTTTTAGAAAGTATTCTAATGCCCTAGAGAATTTAGAAGTTAGGTTAAACGTTTTTGAGGTATTAATAAAGTACTCATTGAATGTAGTAGCAATGTCGCTTTTGTTTGTAATAATGTAATGATGTAATAATGTAAATTTCCTTTATTTCCGACTCAGCCCTGATACTACCGGTCTCTCTTTTAATATCCTGCCATGTAGCTTTAATTATTTCCCTTTATTTCCCAATGTAATCACTGTTGTTCCTACATTTAGCAATCTGTATACATTTTTTTAAATATCTTTTGTATATACGGATATAACATAAGAACTCTGGATCTCTTGATGTTCTACTCAATTCATGTAAAAATCTCTTTCTTTGGATAGAAATGTTTAAACCCTGTTGTCAACCATTTCTTTGAAATGTTATTTCTGTTTGGCTCTTTAAATACTTTTAGAGGAAAGCACTTAAAAAGGATAACCTAAACTTCTCTGACGATATGCTTAAGTTTAGCTCCGGCTGCGGGCTTTGAACAACACTGTTAAACTGAAATCGTCCAGGTTACTCTCCACAAAATGGCTATCTGAAATAATTAAAATATTCTTTAATCTCTTTGATTTTCTCATTAAACTCCGATCTGGCTGCACTCTGTGTACATTCTCAGATTGATACACGAGAGCGTGTACTGTTACCGCAGTGGCCGGTTCACAGACAGAATTATCATCAGATAGTGGTGAAAACCTATTAGATATTTCTAATCTTGATTCAAATACCGAATTTAGAAAACTATTGTTGGATCGTTTTTGATTTTGGAAAGGATCTGCCAATATTTGACCTGGGGAAGACAAATTATCTACAGTTTCCCTTAATTTTAAAGTTAGCACGTCTCGATCGGATGATAAAATCTTAATTATTTCCTCTTTGGATTTTATTTCATTAAGTAACTTATCATTAGTAATCTTCAAAGACCTTAAATAATTTTCTAAAGCTATTTTTTCTCGTTATATGCCTTGTTCATAGCTAAGAGACGTGTCTAAAATGTCCTACCTGCTACGTTTTTTCTTTTTGTAAGGCATTTTTTACCATTTTCTTTTCTTCTAAAGACTCTTTTAATTGCTGTGTAAGGTCCCCGTTCAGTCGTTCACTTAAGAGAAGCGTTTAACCTGTTTTAAATTTTTACAATTTAGGGTATTAAGTAAATAATGGAGTCTGATAAATATTTATTGTAAATAGCATTTAAAGTCCCATGAAAGTTTACTGCAGAATCATACACTTCATGGTACGTCAAGTCTTTAGATTATTTCCCGCAGTTTCCCTAAGAATACTGCGTGTTCTACGAGTCATCATACTGCGTATAATTAGGGGCCAATCCGTAGTGCACCTTAACAACTTGCATACACTGATAACAACAAGCAGAACTGATAACTTGCTTGCATACACATGTCGATAATACAGCAGCCCCTGTGGAATAACAGGATTGTGGGCGTGGGAATCTTGTACTTGATCTTGTCCCTGAGATAGCAAACTTAGCGACAACGAACGCGACCTTGCAATATATCACTTGTACATGTTATAAAGTAATATATAATTGTATACGTACATTTAGTTTCAGTTTTTTGGCACACTTTTGGGTATTTGACTTTTTGGTTTGGACCATTAGGTAGGTATTGGGGGTTATAATCTATGGACCTCTTGTCTTGGACTTTTTGGTTTAGACCTTTGGTTCGGATTGTATATAACTAATGAGGCATGTGAACTATTCTACAGAATAAGACCTCAATATCAAACTGTATACAACAAATAATAAGATTAACGTACCTTTTGTCGTCTTCAGCTACAAAATCCTATTTATTGGATTACCGGTTTCAGAGTAAAAACTCCATGTTCACATCCATTGTAAGTTGTCAAAATTCACATTAAAATATTATACAAAAATTAAATATTTACAAAAAATAATAAAACACATGATAACATTGCCGGTTGGTATGATGGTTAGATCCGGATTGAGCGTGCAGCTGGAACGATGTTATCCAATGGTTACTTGACTTTGAACAATTTTATTTCTATCTGGCCGTCTGTCTTCTTTCATCGGTTGATTCAAATTTGTAATCCGATCAAATAAAATATTTGTAGAGAATTTTGATTTTTCATTAAGCACAGTAGTTGGGTTACTTTTTATGGCTTTATGTATTTCATAATTTTCAAGAGTATTCATTGTCGCTCCTTTATTACATTTATGGAGAATATCTAGGTTGGTGTCAATGTCCTTAATGTTATGATTGTTGTTAATTAAATGTTCAGCAAAACGAGAAGTTTGGGGCTTATTACCGTTCTTGGGTAGGTGTTCATTGAAACGCTTTGTGAAAGAACGGCCTGTTTGTCCTATATAAATATTCGGACAATCTGAACATTTGATTTTATATACGCCAGTGGTATCTAAGGCAGTAGGATTTGGTTTATTTCGGATATTTAATAGTTTTCAAATTTTATTAGATGTTTTACAAGATAAAGTGACATTTTCGTTTTTTAGTTGTGATTTCAAAGTGAAATATAAATTTTCTCCATATTCTATTGATGTGTACTTTTTCTTGGGTTTTTCTGAAGGAGCGAGAACTTTTTTATTTTTAAATTTACTAACTAGGTCATCAACCATTTTTATGTCATAACCATTATGCACCGCTATTTATTTTATAATATTTAACTCTTTGGCATAATCGTCTGTGGTAAGTGGAACTTTCAATAATCTGTAAACCATACTTCTGTATGCTGATAATTTATGTGAATAAGGATGGTATGACGAGGCATGGATTGTATGGTCGGTGTCTGTTGGCTTTCTGTATATGGAGTATGTAATGGCTTTATTGTGTTTCTTTAAGGTAAGGTCAAGGAAGTTTAAACTATTGTTATCTTCAGTTTCAATGGTGAATTTTAAGTTTTGTGAAAAGTCATTAAGATATTTATTGAATAGGTCTAGTTGCCTTTTATTTCCTTTAAAAATGACTATTGTATCATCTACATATCGGCGGTAAAGTGAAATATTATTCAAAAATTTGTTAGTCTCAGAAAAAATATGTTTATTCTCAAAGTCGTTCAGATAGATTTCAGATAAGATACTTGAGAGAGGGGATCCCATGGCCAGACCATTGTTTTGAAAGTAGTATTTATTACCAAATTGAAAATAATTCTGGTTCAAAACTATTTCTAGTAGATTTATAATTTCATCTATGGCATCATGGCTTAGTTTAGAGTTGGAAAGCAAATTTCTTTTGGTTATTTCTAATGTCAAAGCTATTGGTACATTTGTATATAGGTTGGTGATATCAAATGATGCCAAGGTGTGATATGGTTCAATAACTAGGTTTTTTGTAACATCAATAAGTTCTAGACTGTTATTTAGACTGTAGTTCTTGAGGAAAGTAATATTATTTCTCAAAATTTTGTCTAATTTATTGCTTAATTTGTAAGAAGGAGCAGTTGTAAAATTGACAAGTGGTCTGATGGGTACGTCTGCTTTGTGGATTTTTGGTAGGCCTGTGAGGGTGGGGGGTTTGGGATCTATAATTTTTAAATATTTTATATCGTCTTTAGTAAAAATATTTGTGCTTTTATTGATTGCATTTTTTAAAAAATTATTGTATTTATTTGTAGGATCATCATGTATTTCATTGATGTCATTATTAACTATAAAATCTGTAACTTTTTTGTTGTAATCTTCAATGGGTAGGATTACAACTGACTGTCCTTTGTCTGCTCTGGTGATAGTACATTTGTGTTCTATTAGTTTCTCTTTAATTGAGTTAAGTAATGATAAGTTATTGTTGCTTATATGTTTTTTATGTTTTTATAAGTCTGTATTATTTTTATGTCTGAAAATACAGACTTATAAAAAACATGTAAGCAACAATAACTTATCATTACTTAACTCAATTAAAGAGAAACTAATAGAACACAAATGTACTATCACCAGAGCAGACAAAGGACAGTCAGTTGTAATCCTACCCATTGAAGATTACAACAAAAAAGTTACAGATTTTATAGTTAATAATGACATCAATGAAATACATGATGATCCTACAAATAAATACAATAATTTTTTAAAAAATGCAATCAATAAAAGCACAAATATTTTTACTAAAGACGATATAAAATATTTAAAAATTATAGATCCCAAACCCCCCACCCTCACAGGCCTACCAAAAATCCACAAAGCAGACGTACCCATCAGACCACTTGTCAATTTTACAACTGCTCCTTCTTACAAATTAAGCAATAAATTAGACAAAATTTTGAGAAATAATATTACTTTCCCCAAGAACTACAGTCTAAAAAACAGTCTAGAACTTATTGATGTTACAAAAAACCTAGTTATTGAACCATATCACACCTTGGCATCATTTGATATCACCAACCTATATACAAATGTACCAATAGCTTTGACATTAGAAATAACCAAAAGAAATTTGCTTTCCAACTCTAAACTAAGCCATGATGCCATAGATGAAATTATAAATCTACTAGAAATAGTTTTGAACCAGAATTATTTTCAATTTGGTAATAAATACTACTTTCAAAACAATGGTCTGGCCATGGGATCCCCTCTCTCAAGTATCTTATCTGAAATCTATCTGAACGACTTTGAGAATAAACATATTTTTTCTGAGACTAACAAATTTTTGAATAATATTTCACTTTACCGCCGATATGTAGATGATACAATAGTCATTTTTAAAGGAAATAAAAGGCAACTAGACCTATTCAATAAATATCTTAATGACTTTTCACAAAACTTAAAATTCACCATTGAAACTGAAGATAACAATAGTTTAAACTTCCTTGACCTTACCTTAAAGAAACACAATAAAGCCATTACATACTCCATATACAGAAAGCCAACAGACACCGACCATACAATCCATGCCTCGTCATACCATCCTTATTCACATAAATTATCAGCATACAGAAGTATGGTTTACAGATTATTGAAAGTTCCACTTACCACAGACGATTATGCCAAAGAGTTAAATATTATAAAATAAATAGCGGTGCATAATGGTTATGACATAAAAATGGTTGATGACCTAGTTAGTAAATTTAAAAATAAAAAAGTTCTCGCTCCTTCAGAAAAACCCAAGAAAAAGTACACATCAATAGAATATGGAGAAAATTTATATTTCACTTTGAAATCACAACTAAAAAACGAAAATGTCACTTTATCTTGTAAAACATCTAATAAAATTTGAAAACTATTAAATATCCGAAATAAACCAAATCCTACTGCCTTAGATACCACTGGCGTATATAAAATCAAATGTTCAGATTGTCCGAATATTTATATAGGACAAACAGGCCGTTCTTTCACAAAGCGTTTCAATGAACACCTACCCAAGAACGTTAATAAGCCCCAAACTTCTCGTTTTGCTGAACATTTAATTAACAACAATCATAACATTAAGGACATTGACACCAACCTAGATATTCTCCATAAATGTAATAAAGGAGCGACAATGAATACTCTTGAAAATTATGAAATACATAAAGCCATAAAAAGTAACCCAACTACTGTGCTTAATGAAAAATCAAAATTCTCTACAGATATTTTATTTGATCGGATTACAAATTTGAATCAACCGATGAAAGAAGACAGACGGCCAGATAGAAATAAAATTGTTCAAAGTCAAGTAACCATTGGATAACATCGTTCCAGCTGCACGCTCAATCCGGATCTAACCATCATACCAACCTTCAATGTTATCATGTGTTTTATTATTTTTTGTAAATATTTAATTTTTGTATAATATTTTAATGTGACTTTTGACAACGTACAATGGATGTGAACATGGAGTTTTTACTCTGAAACCGGTAATCCAATAAATAGGATTTTGTAGCTGAAGACGACAAAAGGTACGTTAACCTTATTATTTGTTATATATATCAGCTCAGGAAACTTTAACAATGAATAAACTGTATACATTACGTGCTAAGCGGATGGGTGATGTCCCCTTATCTATAGTAAATATATTTTTATTTACTGCAATATTTTTTGCATAATTCAGTTGTATGTGAAACTTATTCAATCCCTCCACAATTCACTCGATCCAGTCTGATATAAGCTTTATAAGCTCTTATGTGACTATTTTTATTTACTTTTAAGTTATTTCATTTTTTACGTTAGTGAATAAATGTTCTGCTGGCTACGTCTTTCGTTGAGACTATTGGAGCACACAAAACTATGTTGACACACGCTTCGTATCTTTTGCTCTATTCCCTCATATGTTTACATTTTTTCACTGTCAAAAAATAAAAATACCACGTGCTTCCATCCTTCGATTGTCTGAAGGATTTTGTATTGAACACATTTAGTTGAGCTTTGTATTTTTATTTTTATGTTTTGTTATTAGTACCCAAGACCAATCCAGTAATGATCGTTACTACAGGATGAGTTAATTTAACAAATAGTATGATCCACGCTTGTTAACAATTAACAACAATCTACAAAAATCTATCATAGAATCCTCACTTGTCAGTAATTACCAACTAAATCTATCAAGGAATCCTGGCTTGTTAATGATAAGAGCCAATATATCGAGGAACATGCGTTTGTCAATAATAACTAACTAAATAAATCAAATAATCCGTGTTTTTTTAACAATAACTAACAGAATATATCATGGAATCCTTGCTTGTGAATACTAACCAACCCAGTATGTCGAGGAATCCATGTTTGATTTTGGATCGCTAAGATTTTAACTGATTTATTAAAGCACAATGATGGAGACCCAATATGTTGTACACTCTGTTATTTATTAAAGCACAATGATGGAGACCCAATTTGTTGTACACTCTGTTATTTATTAAAGCACAATGATGGAGACCCAATATGTTATACACTCTGTTATTTATTAAAGCACAATGATGGAGACCCAATATGTTATACACTCTGTTATTTATTAAAGCACAATGATGGAGACCCAATATGTTATACACTCTGTTATTTATTAAAGCACAATGATGGAGACCCAATATGTTATACACTCTGTTATTTATTAAAGCACAATGATGGAGACCCAATATGTTATACACTCTGTTATTTATTAAAGCACAATGATGGAGACCCAATATGTTATACACTCTGTTATTTATTAAAGCACAATGATGGAGACCCAATATGTTATACACTCTGTTATTTATTAAAGCACAATGATGGAGACCCAATATGTTATACACTCTGTTATTTATTAAAGCACAATGATGGAGACCCAATATGTTATACACTTTGTTATTTATTAAAGCACAATGATGGAGACCCAATGTGTTATACACTCTGTTATTTATTAAAGCACAATGATGGAGACCCAATGTGTTATACACTCTGTTATTTATTAAAGCACAATGATGGAGACCCAATATGTTATACACTCTGTTATTTATTAAAGCACAATGATGGAGACCCAATATGTTATACACTCTGTTATTTATTAAAGCACAATGATGGAGACCCAATATGTTATACACTCTGTTATTTATTAAAGCACAATGATGGAGACCCAATATGTTATACACTCTGTTATTTATTAAAGCACAATGATGGAGACCCAATATGTTATACACTTTGTTATTTATTGTTTGTGGGTGTATACATTACCAATGTTGTAATGTAATGCTATCGCAGTTTTTAAGAGTATTATAAAAGGTACGGCATTATATTTGAGAGCATAGTGCAAGCACCCTATATTTATCAAAATAACTTGACAATTTTGGAAAGGCTAAAATATACCATACTTTAATAATAAGTTAATACTCATTTTTAAAACTTAAGACACATTGCTAATATTTTTGTGTTGTTTTCTAGTCTCTAAAAACTACCGAACCAGTCTACTTTCAAGAGGTTCAAGGTTTCAGTTATAGCAACAGCACAGAATCTCAAAACTAAACTACACTCATTTCATAGCTTAATTCAGGTTATTAAACACTGAGCATAATTATTGAAAATGTGATAAATATAGTTTTACAGAAAAAGCATCTTTTTTACTAGTTTGAATTATTTTTTATGTTTAAGGTGGGATATTTTATACAAAAATAGAAACAGCTTAAACCTGCCGATTTATAGGTTGTTAATATACATAGTATAAACGTGTGTTGCAATGGACATTGCAGTTCTGCGCAGTTGGCTATCCTGACGTGATTGGACGAGTCGCGCCGTTCACTCAACCGGAAGTGCAAAGTGAATCATTGATTTCCGCTCGATTAATCTACGCCCTTCTCTTGCGCATCTGGCCTGGACCGTCCACGTCCCTCTATGGTGTTATCATTAAGACAAGCTTGTATGAATTTTAAAATGTACAGTACATTTTATGATTCAAAATTATAATGTACAGTACTATGATAAAACTACAATGGCATAGCCAACAAATTGATATTTTTTTGTTTGTGAAATTTATTATGCGTAAATAAGACAATGACACCATAAAGATAGCATATTTGGACGGAAGAATGTACTGTATTGTTGTCGGAACTGAAATAACCGCTGATATGTGATGTGCTTTTCCAGGATGTCAAATATATAAAAAGAAGCACTGTTTATGTGAATAACATCTGGTTTATTTTTCATCGGTAGTACGAAAATCAGTGTGCATTTAAACTTCTGCTAAGATGGGTTGGGGAAATACGTTAAGAGTCTGCAGAGGCTGTCGGAGGTTGTCGGCCATTTTGGTTTTGATCCTATCAGAACAATGTTATTTTCTAACTGGACATACTATCACGCGTATCGAAATTGAACAGTTATTTTTAAACGGATTTTCCCCCAAACAAATTGCATTTGATCAAGAATGATACTGCGAGTTGGAATTGCTTTTTGTATTACTAATTAGTTTTATAGAATAAAATATAAAAAATATTTAGTTTGTTGTTTTTATTTTCACAAATTTTTCGAACCTAGAAAGAATTTTTCCACTTTGAAAGAAACCCCAACGTGCAATATGATAACGTTTAAAATGGTACCTCATACACAACTTTTGGTTAGTAAATAACGAAAAAATGTGGATTCACAAATAACATTGTTCTTATGCCATTAAAACCATCATGGCCGACAACCTCCGACAGCCTCTGCTGACTCTTAAGTATATTGGATGGATAATATTTTTTTATAGTGTACCTGTTAAAGGTCGCGTGTTCGTATAGTGGACTGTATCGACCATAATATTAACCACTTTCATAAACTTGTAGGTATCATTTGAACGTAGAGTACATGGAATTTGTACGATAGATAGTATTGGTCAACTACCGTAATGACATTATTCACGGCTAAAAATGAAATTATAGTAGGCAAAAACTTCTGAAGTAATTTTTTTTTCATGAAAAAATGAAATATCATGAATTATGAGGATATTACACACGCGGAATTGCTCTCGAACATATCCACATCAGCATGCTCACGAGCAAGACCTCGTGTGTAATAGGGATTTGTTGACATGGACATGTTCATGTGGACTTGCTGGTGAACATCCGATCGGTTTGATATTTGGGACTTGCCCAAAAGCATGCCCGCGCGTGTATAGCTCTGTCAGCAAGTCCACGTTAACATATTGTACTGCGCATGTGCGAATCCTTCAACCCTGACGCCGCCGCGCGCACTTGCGTAAACCGTTTTTTCTGTCGTTACTTTATCCGTTTGCCACATATCGACTTATTTTATATTTTTATACTTATATATTTTATTTTTATTTTATCATCTAGGCCTTGTAGGCTAATACATACGATGAGTGAAATTATAGAATCAAGAGAATGTTGAACTCATTGTGATGTCTAAAAGTGTTCCTTGTTTGTAGAGAGTTAAAAACAAGGACTATTTCGATAGGAACTTAAAATATGAAACCACGAGGCTAGGAAACTTAGACACGAGAAACCATTGTTAATAAGTTTTGTGAAGTATAAACCGTCTCATCCATTCTTAGATAATTTCTTAACTCATCTGCATCTAGTTCAGGTAATATGAAATCTGTGTGCGACAGAGTTTCACGTTTCAAAATTAACTTTTTTTTACGCCACGTGGTTCTTTTTCCTAGGCGGAAAAATATGTCCAGTACTTGATTACCACCTAAAACTGCTAACATAGCATCATTTTCACTCATTCTACATCTTATTTTCAAACAGCACTGATGGAATGCAACACAATACTGTACTGAACTTGTGGTTATTTGGTACTCTCTTCCCACCAGCCACCAGAAAGCAGCCCACGAGCAAGTCCGCGCGTGTAATAGGTCGGTCAGCAAGCCCACGAGCAAGCCGGCGCGTGTAATAGGTCGGTCAGCAAGCCCACGAGCAAGTCCGCGCGTGTAATAGGTCGGTCAGCAAGCCCACGAGCAAGTCCGCGCGTGTAATAGGTCGGTCAGCAAGCCCACGAGCAAGTCTGCGCGTGTAATATGTCGGTCAGCAAGCCCACGAGCAAGTCTGCGCGTGTAATATGTCGGTCAGCAAGCCCACGAGCAAGTCTGCGAGCGTTATAGGTCGGTCAGCAAGCCCACAAGCAAGTCTGCGCGTGTAATAGGTCGGTCAGCAAGCCCACGAGCAAGTCTGCGCGTGTAATATGTCGGTCAGGAAGCCCATGAGCAAGTCCGCGAGTGTTATAGGTCGGTCAGCAAGCCCACAAGCAAGTCTGCGCGTGTAATAGGTCGGTCAACAAGCCCACGAGCAAGTCCGCGAGCGTTATAGGTCGGTCAGCAAGCCCACGAGCAAGTCTGCGAGTGTAATAGGTCGGTCAGCAAGCCCACGAGCAAGTCCGCGAGCGTTATAGGTCGGTCAGCAAGCCCACGAGCAAATCCGCGAGTGTAATATGTCGGTCAGCAAGCCCACGAGCAAGTCCGCGAGTGTAATAGGTCGGTCAGGAAGCCCACGAGCAAGTCCGCGAGTGTAATAGGTCGGTCAACAAGCCCACGAGCAAGTCCGCGCGTGTTATAGATCGGTCAGTAAGCCCACGAGCAAGTCTGTGCGTGTAATATGTCGGTCAGCAAGCCCACGAGCAAGTCTGTGCGTGTAATAGGTCGGTCAGCAAGCCCACGAGCAAGTCCGCGCGTGTTATAGATCGGTCAGTAAGCCCACGAGCAAGTCCGCGCGTGTAATATGTCGGTCAGCAAGCCCACGAGCAAGTACGCGAGTGTTATAGGTCGGTCAGCAAGCCCACAAGCGATTCTGCGCGTGTAATAGGTCGGTCAGCAAGCCCACGAGCAAGTCCGCGCGTGTAATAGGTCGGTCAACAAGCCCACGAGCAAGTCCGCGCGTGTTATAGATCGGTCAGTAAGCCCACGAGCAAGTCCGCGCGTGTAATATGTCGGTCAGCAAGCCCACGAGCAAGTACGCGAGTGTTATAGGTCGGTCAGCAAGCCCACAAGCGATTCTGCGCGTGTAATAGGTCGGTCAGCAAGCCCACGAGCAAGTCCGCTCGTGTTATAGATCGGTCAGTAAGCCCCAGCGAGCACTAGTGCTCAGTGCTCGCTGGTAAGCCCACGAGCAAGTCCGCGCGTGTAATATGTCGGTCAGCAAGCCCACGAGCAAGTCCGCGACTGTTATAGGTCGGTCAGCAAGCCCACGAGCAAGTCTGCGCGTGTAATAAGGTCGGTCAGCAAGCCCACAAGCATGTCCGCGCGAGTAATAGCCCTTTAGTCAAAACATGTACGCTTGTCATATTCCTCATTACAAAGCAAACAATTTAGATAGGAATTAACTGTTATTTACTGCACACGATTACGCCTATATTGGAAATTAAATATATTTTGAAAGTTTTAAACCTGGTCATTCGATTGGCTAGTATTTTAATACAACTTATTTTAAAACCGACTATGATTACCCTACATAAGAGAGTAGAAGGCAATCCGTTTGTCGATCATCAATGTTCTGGACGGTCTGTCAACAATGAACTGTATAGAATAATTATCACAATTGTCTTATGAGACTTGTTTTCACAGTTCAAGAGTCATGAAATAGTAATTACTGGAAGTAATGTACGGTACAATACTAATTGGTATATAAGTGAATGTAGAATATGATCCATGTATTGGCCCAATATCATTACAATCTAAATTGTTTCATGCAGAAACGTCAGTTTGAAGAGTTATGTATGTAGCTTGAAGTGAGGGTTGTAATGAATCCTCTCCCTGGCTTAACTAGATTGTTCTGCGGTCAACACCTTACATACACTCCAGCACAGTTCCTAACGAACCGCCATGTCTATCTGGAGTTGCCAAAAACAATCCATATGAAACAGGAGTAATTGCGCTCCTGATCATTGTGGAAAAATCCCTCTGAATTCATTCTTCATTGTACATTTAAAAATAATGGTTATTATATTCATAATATAACATATTACTCTCATTATACGCAAACATTAGCGTACGTATTCATAAAAATAGCTGGTCTCAGTCTCTTACCTTCACCAATATGTGTAAGTAATAATTGGAACATAGTTGATTTAATTCTTGTTTAAAGGCAAACGAAAAATATTTACATTTATTTATAACATAATTTTTAGCTATTTACTATTATGACCAGTATGAATATTAGTTAGAATTGTACAGTTCTTAACAACGTCGTGTAAGATGAAAATGAAAATATTATCACTATAAAAGAAGTTACAGAGATTGCATTTAAAAATATAGAAACAACTCCCGTTCATTTCAGTATTTAGAAGCTCTTGGTGTATTAAACTTATATATACTATCTTTAGAATACAGTTTGTTCACCATAATCAAGCATTGTACACTATTAATTATGGTTGCATGTTAGGAAAACAGTACATATCCTTACCCCTTTATAAGCTGGAATTTTTAAAAACTTATTTATCAATGCATGTATTTTTAATTTTTATTTTCTTAAAAACCATAACACGTTCTTTCATCATAACGGCAATAGGCTTGGCTAGTTTAACGCTGAAATTTAAACATGAAAAGTATTGTTTTTATTTAATTAATTATTATTCACAGTTAACGTTAATCAGTTGGACGAGTCTACAACGCCGTGTGAAGTCTGTTGGCAATAGACGTGCTCGTGTCTCGATTGCCTTTTGCGCCTTGGTAGTGTTACAACGCCGTGTGAAGTCTGTTGGCAATAGACGTGCTCTTGTCTCGATTGCCTTTTGCGCCTTGGTAGTGTTACAACGCCGTGTGAAGTCTGTTGGCAATAGACGTGCTCTTGTCTCGATTGCCTTTTGCGCCTTGGTAGTGTTACAACGCCGTGTGAAGTCTGTTGGCAATAGACGTGCTCGTGTCTCGATTGCCTCTTGCGCCTTGGTAGTGTTACAACGCCGTGTGAAGTCTGTTGGCAATAGACGTGCTCTTGTCTCGATTGCCTTTTGCGCCTTGGTAGTGTTACAACGCCGTGTGAAGTCTGTTGGCAATAGACGTGTTCGTGTCTCGATTGCCTTTTGCACCTTGGTAGTGTTACAACGCCGTGTGAAGTCTGTTGGCAAAAGACGTGTTCGTGTCTCGATTGCCTTTTGCGCCTTGGTAGTGTTACAACGCCGTGTGAAGTCTGTTGGCAATAGACGTGCTCTTGTCTCGATTGCCTTTTGCGCCTTGGTAGTGTTACAACGCCGTGTGAAGTCTGTTGGCAATAGACGTGCTCTTGTCTCGATTGCCTTTTGCGCCTTGGTAGTGTTACAACGCCGTGTGAAGTCTGTTGGCAATAGACGTGTTCGTGTCTCGATTGCCTTTTGCGCCTTGGTAGTGTTACAACGCCGTGTGAAGTCTGCTGGCAATAGACGTACTCGTGTCTCGATTGCCTTTTGCGCCTTGGTAGTGTTACAACGCCGTGTGAAGTCTGTTGGCAATAGACGTGTTCGTGTCTCGATTGCCTTTTGCACCTTGGTAGTGTTACAACGCCGTGTGAAGTCTGTTGGCAATAGACGTGTTCGTGTCTCGATTGCCTTTTGCACCTTGGTAGTGTTACAACGCCGTGTGAAGTCTGTTGGCAATAGACGTGTTCGTGTCTCGATTGCCTCTTGCACCTTGGTAGTGTTACAACGCCGTGTGAAGTCTGTTGGCAATAGACGTGTTCGTGTCTCGATTGCCTCTTGCACCTTGGTAGTGTTACAACGCCGTGTGAAGTCTGTTGGCAATAGACGTGCTCGTGTCTCGATTGCCTCTTGCACCTTGGTAGTGTTACAACGCCGTGTGAAGTCTGTTGGCAATAGACGTGCTCGTGTCTCGATTGCCTCTTGCCCCTTGGTAGTGTTACAACGCCGTGTGAAGTCTGTTGGCAATAGACGTGTTCGTGTCTCGATTGCCTCTTGCCCCTTGGTAGTGTTACAACGCCGTGTGAAGTCTGTTGGCAATAGACGTGTTCGTGTCTCGATTGCCTCTTGCACCTTGGTAGTGTTACAACGCCGTGTGAAGTCTGTTGGCAATAGACGTGCTCGTGTCTCGATTGCCTCTTGCCCCTTGGTAGTGTTACAACGCCGTGTGAAGTCTGTTGGCAATAGACGTGTTCGTGTCTCGATTGCCTCTTGCCCCTTGGTAGTGTTACAACGCCGTGTGAAGTCTGTTGGCAATAGACGTGTTCGTGTCTCGATTGCCTCTTGCCCCTTGGTAGTGTTACAACGCCGTGTGAAGTCTGCTGGCAATAGACGTACTCGTGTCTCGATTGCCTCTTGCCCCTTGGTAGTGTTACAACGCCGTGTGAAGTCTGTTGGCAATAGACGTGTTCGTGTCTCGATTGCCTCTTGCCCCTTGGTAGTGTTACAACGCCGTGTGAAGTCTGTTGGCAATAGACGTGTTCGTGTCTCGATTGCCTCTTGCTCCTTGGTAGTGTTACAACGCCGTGTGAAGTCTGTTGGCAATAGACGTGCTCTTGTCTCGATTGCCTCTTGCCCCTTGGTAGTGTTACAACGCCGTGTGAAGTCTGTTGGCAATAGACGTGCTCTTGTCTCGATTGCCTCTTGCCCCTTGGTAGTGTTACAACGCCGTGTGAAGTCTGTTGGAAATAGAAGTGCTCTTGTCTCGATTGCCTCTTGCCCCTTGGTAGTGTTACAACGCCGTGTGAAGTCTGTTGGCAATAGACGTGCTCTTGTCTCGATTGCCTCTTGCGCCTTGGTAGTGTTACAACGCCGTGTGAAGTCTGTTGGCAATAGACGTGCTCTTGTCTCGATTGCCTCTTGCGCCTTGGTAGTGTTACAACGCCGTGTGAAGTATGTTGGCAATAGACGTGCTCTTGTCTCGATTGCCTCTTGCGCCTTGGTAGTGTTACAACGCCGTGTGAAGTCTGTTGGCAATAGACGTGCTCTTGTCTCGATTGCCTTTTGCGCCTTGGTAGTGTTACAACGCCGTGTGAAGTATGTTGGCAATAGACGTGCTCGTGTCTCGATTGCCTCTTGCGCTTTGGTAGTGTTACAACGCCGTGTGAAGTATGTTGGCAATAGACGTGCTCGTGTCTCGATTGCCTTTTGCGCCTTGGTAGTGTTACAACGCCGTGTGAAGTATGTTGGCAATAGACGTGCTCGTGTCTCGATTGCCTTTTGCGCCTTGGTAGTGTTACAACGCCGTGTGAAGTATGTTGGCAATAGACGTGCTCGTGTCTCGATTGCCTTTTGCGCCTTGGTAGTGTTACAACGCCGTGTGAAGTATGTTGGCAATAGACGTGCTCGTGTCTCGATTGCCTTTTGCGCCTTGGTAGTGTTACAACGCCGTGTGAAGTCTGTTGGCAATAGACGTGCTCGTGTCTCGATTGCCTTTTGCGCCTTGGTAGTGTTAAAACGCCGTGTGAAGTCTGTTGGCAATAGACGTGCTCGTGTCTCGATTGCCTCTTGCCCCTTGGTAGTGTTACAACGCCGTGTGAAGTCTCTTGGCAATAGACGTGCTCGTGTCTCGATTGCCTCTTGCGCCTTGGTAGTGTTACAACGCCGTGTGAAGTCTCTTGGCAATAGACGTGCTCGTGTCTCGATTGCCTTTTGCGCCTTGGTAGTGTTACAACGCCGTGTGAAGTCTCTTGGCAATAGACGTGCTCGTGTCTCGATTGCCTCTTGCGCCTTGGTAGTGTTACAACGCCGTGTGAAGTCTGTTGGCAATAGACGTGTTCGTGTCTCGATTGCCTCTTGCGCTTTGGTAGTGTTACAACGCCGTGTGAAGTCTGTTGGCAATAGACGTACTCGTGTCTCGTTTGCCTCTTGCGCTTTGGTAGTGTTACAACGCCGTGTGAAGTCTGTTGGCAATAGACGTGCTCGTGTCTCGATTGCCTCTTGCGCTTTGGTAGTGTTACAACGCCGTGTGAAGTCTGTTGGCAATAGACGTGTTCGTGTCTCGATTGCCTCTTGCGCCTTGGTAGTGTTACAACGCCGTGTGAAGTCTGTTGGCAATAGACGTGCTCGTGTCTCGATTGCCTCTTGCGCTTTGGTAGTGTTACAACGCCGTGTGAAGTCTGTTGGCAATAGACGTGCTCGTGTCTCGATTGCCTCTTGCGCTTTGGTAGTGTTACAACGCCGTGTGAAGTCTGTTGGCAATAGACGTGCTCGTGTCTCGATTGCCTCTTGCGCCTTGGTAGTGTTACAACGCCGTGTGAAGTCTGTTGGCAATAGACGTGTTCGTGTCTCGATTGCCTCTTGCGCCTTGGTAGTGTTACAACGCCGTGTGAAGTCTGTTGGCAATAGACGTGCTCGTGTCTCGATTGCCTCTTGCGCCTTGGTAGTGTTACAACGCCGTGTGAAGTCTGTTGGCAATAGACGTACTCGTGTCTCGATTGCCTTTTGCGCCTTGGTAGTGTTACAACGCCGTGTGAAGTCTGCTGGCAATAGACGTGCTCGTGTCTCGATTGCCTCTTGCACCTTGGTAGTGTTACAACGCCGTGTGAAGTCTGTTGGCAATAGACGTGCTCGTGTCTCGATTGCCTTTTGCGCCTTGGTAGTGTTACAACGCCGTGTGAAGTCTGCTGGCAATAGACGTGCTCGTGTCTCGATTGCCTCTTGCCCCTTGGTAGTGTTACAACGCCGTGTGAAGTCTGTTGGCAATAGACGTGCTCGTGTCTCGATTGCCTTTTGCGCCTTGGTAGTGTTACAACGCCGTGTGAAGTCTGCTGGCAATAGACGTGCTCGTGTCTCGATTGCCTCTTGCGCCTTGGTAGTGTTACAACGCCGTGTGAAGTCTGCTGGCAATAGACGTGCTCGTGTCTCGATTGCCTCTTGCACCTTGGTAGTGTTACAACGCCGTGTGAAGTCTGTTGGCAATAGACGTGCTCGTGTCTCGATTGCCTTTTGCGCCTTGGTAGTGTTACAACGCCGTGTGAAGTCTGCTGGCAATAGACGTGCTCGTGTCTCGATTGCCTCTTGCACCTTGGTAGTGTTACAACGCCGTGTGAAGTCTGTTGGCAATAGACGTGCTCGTGTCTCGATTGCCTTTTGCGCCTTGGTAGTGTTACAACGCCGTGTGAAGTCTGCTGGCAATAGACGTGCTCGTGTCTCGATTGCCTCTTGCACCTTGGTAGTGTTACAACGCCGTGTGAAGTCTGCTGGCAATAGACGTGCTCGTGTCTCGATTGCCTTTTGCGCCTTGGTAGTGTTACAACGCCGTGTGAAGTCTGTTGGCAATAGACGTGCTCGTGTCTCGATTGCCTCTTGCACCTTGGTAGTGTTACAACGCCGTGTGAAGTCTGCTGGCAATAGACGTGCTCTTGTCTCGATTGCCTCTTGCGCCTTGGTAGTGTTACAACGCCGTGTGAAGTCTGCTGGCAATATACGTGCTCGTGTCTCGATTGCCTTTTGCGCCTTGGTAGTGTTACAACGCCGTGTGAAGTCTGCTGGCAATAGACGTGCTCGTGTCTCGATTGCCTTTTGCGCCTTGGTAGTGTTACAACGCCGTGTGAAGTCTGTTGGCAATAGACGTGCTCGTGTCTCGATTGCCTCTTGCCCTTGGTAGTGTTACAACGCCGTGTGAAGTCTGTTGGCAATAGACGTGCTCGTGTCTCGATTGCCTTTTTCGCCTTGGTAGTGTTACAACGGCGTGTGAAGTCTGTTGGCAATAGACGTGCTCGTGTCTCGATTGCCTTTTTCGCCTTGGTAGTGTTACAACGCCGTGTGAAGTCTGTTGGCAATAGACGCGCTCGTGTCTCGATTGCCTCTTGCCCCTTGGTAGTGTTACAACGCCGTGTGAAGTCTGTTGGCAATAGACGTGCTCGTGTCTCGATTGCCTCTTGCGCCTTGGTAGTGTTACAACGCCGTGTGAAGTCTGTTGGCAATAGACGTGCTCATGTCTCGATTGCCTCTTGCGCCTTGGTAGTGTTACAACGCATAATCCTTGACCTACTGTTGGCGCAGAAATTATGTGCACTCGGGTTTGAGGGTTGTTTTCTAAAAAAACTAAGAGGCTCATCAAAAATATAATCACACCATTGTTTTTCTCATTTAATTTTACGGTAGGACACATGCATTTTTAAATTTTAATAAAATGTTATCATAGTTGGAACAAAATAGTACCGGAATTTTAACTAGTTTTCACTGTACATAAAATGTACACCATTATTACTAAAAATTCCCGTTAATTCCCCGTTAAAAAGATTTTATCAATTCCCTGAAACATTGTTTTCTTGGCATCTAGAGGCTGTAAAATTTAATTACTTGGTCTTGTTGTAATTCTTATGACATGTATAGTTACAATAAATTACTTTCATATGTGTAAGTATTGTATACATTACATTAATTTCATATATAGTGATTTTAAATCGATGTTTTAGGGAACTGATAAGAACTTTTTTCTTGAAATGTAAAAATTATAAAATTTATAAAACTTAAAGAAAGCATTCTTATCAAAAATTTTTTTAATTATAAATTCCATACATTAGCGTGCTGGCAGTGCTGTGGCAAGCCCTGCCCACTCCGTCATCTGCCGCAGTGACCATTAGCTGAGTTGATAATCATTTATGAATCAAACTTAGAACGATAATATTAAATCATTATTTAGTATTCAAATATCAATTAATAATAACAATCACACTATAATAATGTAAATAATAAATAACAATAAAACAAACTTGCACAGATGAAAAAAATTATTTTTAACTACTAAACATTATTGAACACAGACTGAAGCTTTAAGTCAGAAGTTAGTCACAGCCGTGATGTATGGCGGTGGAGCGGTGGAACGAAACCCCCATACACGCAGGTCGCAATCGATTTGGCCTGATCAGAAATCGACCAATGCTTAACCATGCATTTGAAATACTTCATTGTGTTATCAGGCACAAATCATCTTCTTAAGTTTAACTTTTGTCAAACTAAAGATTTATAAACAATTAATGATTTCAATAATCTGGGATAAAATTTGTTATTAAAATTGTAAAGGCTAATGAAAATCCGTTTTCATTACATTTATAATACATGAAGCAGTTTTTTTACAACTCCTCCCTTTTTTCTTTTTTTTGGTGAGCAATTTAACGTGCTAAAGGAAAAAGGTATTGATTTTCCAATATTTTCACCCTGAAGGGCACGAGAACTCAATGTACGTTTTTGGTCATAAGAACAACACGGACGGAGGATTAAATTAATAGAAAAAACAGCTGTTTAAACGTAAATAAGATGTTTGTACAATTTTACAGCTGTTGGAATGTAAATAATAATGTTTATAATATTCAGGAGGTTTATAGATCTTTGAAAATTTTTGATAGAGTAAATTTGATTGTATTCAGTGGAGGTTTTGTTTGTATGGAAGTTGAGTATATTTGAACGAATGTACGTCTGTCTGCTTGACCTTTACTAATTATTGTACCGTTCAGCCGATCACCATGTTAAGTTGAATGGTAATCTAATAAGGTTACAATTAACACAACCACTGACTCACCTTACACACGAATAGTGTCAATGCCTACGCACCAACTCTACATACACTCCCTCCTACCCAACGTATGTACACTCATTTAATCTATCGTCAGCTAATAAATAAGATAATGTTATTAAAACTTTTAAAAAGTTACATCGAGTAACCACATTAATAAATACGTAGCGACGCAACGTTCGTTATTACAATTGTTTAGCCGTACGACAATAACTAACAGACCTTCTACCATAACATGGCCAAGATTGTTCAAAGCATGTAATAGTGTTATTGAATATTTGTTGTCATAGTTTTCAGACACTAAAAAGGAATCACATCCCATATCTACAGTTCAAAATACGTCAACGATATGCACTGTAGAAAATCAATGTTAAGTATATTTTTATTAAAATAATGTCCTATGTTATACATACACTGAAGTCCTGAAGTCTCCGATATCAGACTGCGAGGATATGCGTTGTAACACTGCCAAGGCGCAAGAGGCTACGAGACACGAGTACGTCTATTGCCAACAGACTTCACACGGCGTTGTAACACTACCAAAGCGCAAGAGGCAATCGAGACACGGCACGTCTATTGCCAACAGACTTCACACGGCGTTGTAACACTACCAAGGGGCAAGAGGCAATCGAGACACGAGCACGTCTATTGCCAACAGACTTCACACGGCGTTGTAACACTACCAAGGGGCAAGAGGCAATCGAGACACGAGCACGTCTATTGCCAACAGACTTCACACGGCGTTTTAACACTACCAAGGCGCAAGAGGCAATCGAGACACGAGTACGTCTATTGCCAACAGACTTCACACGGCATTGTAACACTACCAAGGGGCAAGAGGCAATCGATACACGAGCACGTCTATTGCCAACAGACTTCACACGGCGTTGTAACACTACCAAAGTGCAAGAGGCAATCGAGACACGAGTACGTCTATTGCCAACAGACTTCACACGGCGTTGTAACACTACCAAAGCGCAAGAGGCAATCGAGACACGAGCACATCTATTGCCAACAGACTTCACACGGCGTTGTAACACTACCAAAGCGCAAGAGGCAATCGAGACACGAGTACGTCTATTGCCAACAGACTTCACACGGCGTTGTAACACTACCAAAGCGCAAGAGGCATTCGAGACACGAGCACTTCTATTGCCAACAGACTTCACACGGCGTTGTGACACTACCAAGGGGCAAGAGGCAATCGAGACACGAGCACGTCTATTGCCAACAGACTTCACACGGCGTTGTAACACTACCAAAGCGCAAGAGGCAACGAGACACGAGTACGTCTATTGCCAACAGACTTCACACGGCGTTGTAACACTACCAAAGCGCAAGAGGCAATCGAGACACGGCACGTCTATTGCCAACAGACTTCACACGGCGTTGTAACACTACCAAGGGGCAAGAGGCAATCGAGACACGAGCACGTCTATTGCCAACAGACTTCACACGGCGTTGTAACACTACCAAGGGGCAAGAGGCAATCGAGACACGAGCACGTCTATTGCCAACAGACTTCACACGGCGTTTTAACACTACCAAGGCGCAAGAGGCAATCGAGACACGAGTACGTCTATTGCCAACAGACTTCACACGGCGTTGTAACACTACCAAGGGGCAAGAGGCAATCGATACACGAGCACGTCTATTGCCAACAGACTTCACACGGCGTTGTAACACTACCAAAGTGCAAGAGGCAATCGAGACACGAGTACGTCTATTGCCAACAGACTTCACATGGCGTTGTAACACTACCAAAGCGCAAGAGGCAATCGAGACACGAGCACATCTATTGCCAACAGACTTCACACGGCGTTGTAACACTACCAAAGCGCAAGAGGCAATCGAGACACGAGTACGTCTATTGCCAACAGACTTCACACGGCGTTGTAACACTACCAAAGCGCAAGAGGCATTCGAGACACGAGCACTTCTATTGCCAACAGACTTCACACGGCGTTGTGACACTACCAAGGGGCAAGAGGCAATCGAGACACGAGCACGTCTATTGCCAACAGACTTCACACGGCGTTGTAACACTACCAAAGCGCAAGAGGCAATCGAGACACGAGTATGTCTATTGCCAACAGACTTCACAAGGCGTTGTAACACTACCAAGGGGCAAGAGATAATTGAGACACGAGCACGTCTATTTCCAACAGACTTCACACGGCGTTGTAACACTACCAAGGCACAAGAGGAAATCGAGACACGAGCACGTCTATTGCCAACAGACTTCACACGGCGTTGTAACACTACCAAGGCGCAAGAGGCAATCGATACACGAGTACGTCTATTGCCAACAGACTTCACACGGCGTTGTAACACTACCAAAGCGCAAGAGGCAATCGAGACACGAGTACGTCTATTGCCAACAGACTTCACACGTCGTTGTAACACTACCAAGGCGCAAGAGGCAATCGAGACACGAGTACGTCTATTGCCAACAGACTTCACACGGCGTTGTAACATTACCAAGGCGCAAGAGGCAAACGAGACACGAGTACGTCTATTGCCAACAGACTTCACACGGCGTTGTAACACTACCAAGGCGCAAGTGGCAATCGAGGCACGAGCACGTCTATTGCCAACAGACTTCACACGGCGTTGTAACACTACCAAGGTGCAAGAGGCAATCGAGACAAGAGCACGTCTATTGCCAACAGACTTCACACAGCGTTGTAACACTACCAAGGAGCAAGAGGCAATCGAGACACGAACACGTCTATTGCCAACAGACTTAACACGGCGTTGTAACACTACCAAGGCGCAAGAGGCAATCGAGACAAGAGCACGTCTATTGCCAACAGACTTCACACGGCGTTGTAACACTACCAAAGCGCAAGAGGCAATCGAGACAAGAGCACGTCTATTGCCAACAGACTTCACACGGCGTTGTAGACTTGTCCAATTGGTTATCGTTAACTGTGAATAATAATTAATTAAATAAAAACAATACTTTTCATGTTTAAATTATAGCGATAAACTAGCCAAGTCTATTGCCGTTATAATGAAAGAACGTGTTATGGTTTTAAAGAAAATAAGAATTAAAAAATACATTCCTCAAGCATAATGAAACCATCTCCTCACAGGGTAATCACCATCTGGTACTCACTTGCTAATGGAGCAGCCACAGGAGACCTTGGTGCTCTTTATTCTTGACATTCGTGCAAAACATATCAACATTTTTTCTGAGTTTGTACTCAGTCTTACAATATAATCAGGTGATGAGGAACCAGTCCCTCGGCGATAGTTCATTAGGCCTACACTGTCGCCCCTCCCTGGGGGTGGCTGCAGGCAGTACGTCACTCTCGCGCATTCCTACTAGCAGTTTTCTATACTTTTCGAAGTGCTATGTTTTCTTCTTTTACACTATACACTTTTGAAGTAAGTCTTTTTAGACAAAGTGTTCAAAAAAAAAAAAAAAAAAATGAACAAGTTCTGTTATTTTACGTGTAGAGTTTATTTAGTGAAAATTAAAAATTTCTTGTTAGCTGGCTAATATTTGTATTTTTTATAGATATTTTTAGTGTCTGAAATCTCTTAGTTATTACTTGCTTTTTTATTTAATTTACATGCAGATTTTTTGGCCAATCACCAATCAAAATTAGTAATTTCCAAACTGATGAAAATAATAAGTCATGCGTGCGTGCGTGCGTGCGTGCGTGCGCGCGTGCGTGTGTAGGCCCTATATATGTGCGACATTTTGTGAGCCAACTTTTATACCAAATGCTTAAAACTATCCAAAATGAACCTGTGGCCTGTTTTAATTATTTTGATCCCTCTATTTTTCTTATAGATAAACTAAAACATGTAGCTCAATTTTATTTGATTTTTTTAAATTGTAACTGTGATAAGATCAATTATTTCTTGAACACGAGATGGGCCATTTATATCGTTCTTGGAATGTCGTATTCATTTAAAGACATGAATTGGTTAAAAATAAACAAAAGAATAAAAACACATAACTTTAAGTGACCATCTATTTAGAACGTTTTTCAAGCCATAGTAAATTTATATTTTCACTCAACTAAATGGGTGTTTATCGTACGCTCATTTTTATTTCTACCTACGTTTTATTTCGACTCGCTATAAAAATTATGGAGTGTTTATCAACAATTATTGAAACTAATTTTTTATTAGTTTAAAAACAATTTTAACGTGTAAACAAACCTCGAATGAGTAAAGTAAATGAAAAGTTTGGTAACGACCATTTCAAGTGTTTACATAGTTCAGCAAGTGTTGGTTTGTTTTTGCCACTTTTGCTCTGTTAAAACAAAATAGACACATGGTTGTTTATATGAGGTACATCCAATTAGCTTTTAAACATTTTATGGCTGATGTAACTGATTTTAACGAGTTTATTATTAATTTAACCAGTGTAAGTACGTCAATAGCTAATTATTATTCTAGAATTATAATATAAGCAATAGCATGTTGAACATATTGAAACTTATTTTACTCATTAAGGTGGGTGACACAAATAAGGTCACCTTAAAGTTGATAAGTCGACAAATAACATGCATCATCGAGTTTAAAAGCTCAAAGATTTAGATTATGTTTGTTTATGAAATTGGCTACACCAAAAAGTGCTTTGTGAAAATTGCCTTCATATTTATGTATTCATATCAGACTCAATGGGGTCTTTTAAAGGATATTCCAATATTATTTAGTTTTCATGGTGTAACAGATTGTTAATTTGTATTAAATACGCTTAAAAAATTATACCTCCTTTAAATAGACAATATTTAACAGTAAGTGTCTTGAAGTAATTTAAAACATTTCAAATACAAAAAACTTACTTTTGTTTCTACCCCATTGAGGTAGAACAAATAAAAGGGATTTTTACGAATTTCGCCAAAACCACACTGTATAGTGAGAACAAACTCTACATAATGTTATAATGCCATACCTCATTATTTCGTCAGAACCATACTGTAGAGTGAGACCAAAATCTACATAATGTTATAGTGCCATACCTCATTATTTCGTCAGAACCATACTGCAGAGTGAGAACAAAATATACATAATGTTATAATGCCATACCTCATTATTTCGCCAGAACCATACTGTAGAGTTGTAACAAACTCTACAGAATGTTATAATGCCATACCTCATTATATCGTCAGAACCATACTGTATAGTGAGAACAAACTCTACAGAATGTTGTCATGCCATACCTCATTATTTTGCCAGAACCATACTATAGAGTGGTAACAAACTCTACAGAATGTAATAATGCCATACCCCATTATTTTAACAGAACCATACTGTAGAGTGGTAACAAACTCTGCAGAATGTTATAATGCCATACCTAATTATTTTACCAGAACCATACTATAGAGTGGTAACAAACTCTACAGAATGTTATAATGCCATACCTCATTATTTTACCAGAACAATACTGTAGAGTGGTATCAAACTCTACAAAATGTTATAATGCCATACCCCATTATTTTAACAGAACCATAATGTAGAGTGGTAACAAACTCTGCAGAATGTTATAATGCCATACCTCATTATTTTACCAGAACCATACTATAGAGTGGTAACAAACTCTACAGAATGTTATAATGCCATACCTCATTACTTTACCAGAACCATACTATAGAGTGGTAACAAACTCTACAGAATGTTATAATGCCATACCTCATTACTTTACCAGAACCATACTGTAGAGTGGTAACAAACTCTACAGAATGTTATAATGCCATACCTCATTACTTTACCAGAACCATACTATAGAGTGGTAACAAACTCTACAGAATGTTATAATGCCATACCTCATTACTTTACCAGAACCATACTGTAGAGTGGTAACAAACTCTACAGAATGTTATAATGCCATAGCTCATTACTTTACCAGAACCATACTGTAGAGTGGTAACAAACTCTACAGAATGTTATAATGCCATACCTCATTACTTTACCAGAACCATACTGTAGAGTGGTAACAAACTCTACAGAATGTTATAATGCCATACCTCATTACTTTACCAGAACCATACTATAGAGTGGTAACAAACTCTGCAGAATGTTATAATGCCATACCTCATTATTTTACCAGAACCATACTATAGAGTGGTAACAAACTCTACAGAATGTTATAATGCCATACCTCATTACTTTACCAGAACCATACTGTAGAGTGGTAACAAACTCTGCAGAATGTTATAATGCCATACCTCATTATTTTACCAGAACCATACTATAGAGTGGTAACAAACTCTACAGAATGTTATAATGCCATACCTCATTACTTTACCAGAACCATACTATAGAGTGGTAACAAACTCTGCAGAATGTTATAATGCCATACCTCATTACTTTACCAGAACCATACTATAGAGTGGTAACAAACTCTACAGAATGTTATAATGCCATACCTCATTACTTTACCAGAACCATACTGTAGAGTGGTAACAAACTCTACAGAATGTTATAATGCCATACCTCATTACTTTACCAGAACCATACTATAGAGTGGTAACAAACTCTACAGAATGTTATAATGCCATACCTCATTACTTTACCAGAACCATACTATAGAGTGGTAACAAACTCTGCAGAATGTTATAATGTCATACCTCATTATTTTACCAGAACCATACTATAGAGTGGTAACAAACTCTACAGAATGTTATAATGCCATACCTCATTACTTTACCAGAACCATACTGTAGAGTGGTAACAAACTCTACAGAATGTTATAATGCCATACCTCATTACTTTACCAGAACCATACTGTAGAGTGGTAACAAACTCTACAGAATGTTATAATGCCATACCTCATTACTTTACCAGAACCATACTGTAGAGTGGTAACAAACTCTACAGAATGTTATAATGCCATACCTCATTATTTCGCCAGAACCATACTGTAGAGTTGTAACAAACTCTACAGAATGTTATAATGCCATACCTCATTATTTTACCAGAACCATACTATAGAGTGGTAACAAACTCTACAGAATGTTATAATGCCATACCTCATTACTTTACCAGAACCATACTGTAGAGTGGTAACAAACTCTACAGAATGTTATAATGCCATACCTCATTACTTTACCAGAACCATACTATAGAGTGGTAACAAACTCTGCAGAATGTTATAATGCCATACCTCATTATTTTACCAGAACCATACTATAGAGTGGTAACAAACTCTACAGAATGTTATAATGCCATACCTCATTACTTTACCAGAACCATACTATAGAGTGGTAACAAACTCTACAGAATGTTATAATGCCATACCTCATTACTTTACCAGAACCATACTGTAGAGTGGTAACAAACTCTACAGAATGTTATAATGCCATACCTCATTATTTCGCCAGAACCATACTGTAGAGTTGTAACAAACTCTACAGAATGTTATAATGCCATACCTCATTATTTGGCCAGAACCATACTGTAGAGTGAGAAAAAACTCTACAGAATTTTATAATGCCATACATAATTATTTTCGTATAATCAGTGCTTCTAATAGCTGTCATTTTTTAAACACAGATTTATCAATATCTCAAGATTTTTTTATCTACAGGTTTTTTATTAATTTTCTCGTTTGGTTTTAAGCCTTTTAGGTCTGTACCTTTCCCATTATTTTTGGCTGGTTTTAGATTATTTCTCCAGGGATCAATAAATAATTGGATTACCAGATTTGAGCATGCGACATTATTTACTCTTTATTTGGATCTTTTTAAAATAAATCTTTTTTTGTGGACAGTATTTGCTTGAATGATATTGCAAGAATGAGTCTTAATTTGTTACAATGTCAGGATATAGTTGTTTAGTTTTGCACAATCACAGCGGAGTATGTATGTTGATGTATTTTTGGGCTTTCCTCGCCTAGAATCAGATGCTATTTTGAAAGGCATGCATGGTTTATTAACAAGTTTTTATCTTCATGATTGACCACTTACTGAGATTATGGCTAGTTTTTATTTACTTTATCTACATTTGATCCCTCTTCATCCTGAAGCTCAATCAAGAAAGAACGAGTAGCCTATGTTCTCTTTGGTACATTGAATGGATAAAATTTATGTATTCCCTTCGATTATAAATACGAGATAATATTTTAACATGTTATTGTTTGTGTGATGTACGAAATTCAGATCATACAGTACTTTAAAAAAAGTTTTAGCTTATTGATCCATCATTTATGTTTCTTCGTCTAAGGATAAGATCATTCTAAAAACATTAAATAGATTGAAATCCTTCTTTGTACATAGGGCATGGATGACGTTCATCGAAAGTTACAGGCACTCTTCTTTAGTTGAATTGATGTGAATATGGTTTTACAAATATAAACAATTTTCTTTTTTTAAGTTTAATTCATTTAAATTTTTCTTGGAAGCAAACTAGCAAACATTTATGAAATCCTAAACATTAGTTTTTTCTTGTTTCAACAAACAGATTATGTATGTTGCTATTGACGTACTGTACGTAATATAGAAGTGGTAATCACTTGAAATATTTAATTATAACTTCGATAGTAATTTGAGGCATTAAAAATATTAGTTGTAGTTTAAAAGCCACATCAACATATATTTTGAATGTATTAAAGGACTCCGACACTCAAGTAAATTAAAATTTTTATTTTGTGATGCCTTTCAGTAACCAAATTACCATCATCAAACAACTTAAAAGTATTTGATATTTCAGTCTCAACTTTGTATCTGATGGTAGTAACTTTGTTACTGAAAGGCCTCACAAAATAAAAATTTAATTTATTGGAACGTTGAGTCCTTTCATCCATTTAAACTATAATATCCAGTTGGAAGAGCTTCAATCATGATCCACTTATATGTTTCAGATTTGATCTTACTAAATATAACAATAATATCCTACGCTAAACAGTCTTTTAGGCTGCCTAACATTTGAGTTATAGTTATTTTATTTTCAAATTCACGCTCGGTTATAGCAAAGGCTGAGACACCAATGAGGATACCTATATTATTTAGGATAGAATGATTGAAAAATTCTAAGTCGTATCCATGGCAAGAAAATAGCAGAGGCGCTTACTAAGAGCCACAAAAAACGCCATTTTTAAATACTCATTTACAAATTTCCAGTTATATTAAATGTAATGTGCCTTGCTTGACCCCGCAAAACCACATGTCTGGCTTGCTAAATATTAACGCCATTCATTTTGCACGAGCGTATTTATTTATGTAAAGTGGTCCACACCCCCGTCCTCAATTACCCTAACTAGTCCAGTGACAACTAATCGCTATTTTTGATTTGTCCCTTGTTGTTGGCTCTGACGTGGCGTCACCCGGCTTGTTCTGGCGCCCCGGATTGTTTATTAACGAACCAGTTATTTCATAACGTTATTGGTTTTGTAATATTGAACACCTTTCCGTTTTACATCCAACCACTATTACTCGAATATCAGTTGTTGGCCGTTAAATTAGGCTTTATAAATATAAACAGCTTCAAAAAAATCACACTTACCCGCAACTCTAGCCGTACACAGTACACTATATTCAGGAGTGCAACGATCGTACTTGTAACTCTACCAGTACACAGTACACTACATGCACGAGTGTTACGATCTTACCCGCAACTCTAGCCGTACACAGTACACTATATGCAGGAGTGCAACGATCGTACTTGTAACTCTACCAGTACACAGTACACTACATGCAGCAGTGTGACGATCTTACCCGCAACTCTAGCCGTACACAGTACACTATATGCAGGAGTGCAACGATCGTACTTGTAACTCTACCAGTACACAGTACACTACATGCACGAGTGTTACGATCTTACCCGCAACTCTAGCCGTACACAGTACACTATATGCAGGAGTGCAACGATCGTACTTGTAACTCTACCAGTACACAGTACACTACATGCACGAGTGTTACGATCTTACCCGCAACTCTAGCCGTACACAGTACACTATATGCAGGAGTGCAACGATCGTACTTGTAACTCTACCAGTACACAGTACACTACATGCAGCAGTGTGACGATCTTACCCGCACCTCTAGCCGTACACAGTACACTACATGCAGGAGTGCAACGATCGTACTTGTAACTCTACCAGTACACAGTACACTACATGCACGAGTGTTACGATCTTACCCGCAACTCTAGCCGTACACAGTACACTATATGCAGGAGTGCAACGATCGTACTTGTAACTCTACCAGTACACAGTACACTACATGCACGAGTGTTACGATCTTACCCGCAACTCTAGCCGTACACAGTACACTATATGCAGGAGTGCAACGATCTTACCTGCAACTCTAGCCGTACACAGTACACTATATGCAGGAGTGCAACGATCTTACCTGCAACTCTACCTGTACACAGTACACTATATGCAGGAGTGCAACGATCGTACTTGTAACTCTACCTGTACACAGTACACTATATGCAGGAGTGCAACGATCGTACTTGTAACTCTACCAGTACACAGTACACTATATGCAGGAGTGCAACGATCTTACCTGCAACTCTACCTGTACACAGTACACTATATGCAGGAGTGCAACGAACTTACCTGCAACTCTACCTGTACACAGTACACTATATGCAGGAGTGCAACGATCGTACTTGTAACTCTACCAGTACACAGTACACTAC
The DNA here is from genome assembly GCA_035578905.1 of Stictocephala bisonia. Taxonomy (NCBI): domain Eukaryota; kingdom Metazoa; phylum Arthropoda; class Insecta; order Hemiptera; family Membracidae; genus Stictocephala; species Stictocephala bisonia. The sequence continues at coordinate 217,333 of JAQJVL010000479.1, read as the reverse complement.
ATGCACGAGTGTTACGATCTTACCCGCAACTCTAGCCGTACACAGTACACTATATGCAGGAGTGCAACGATCGTACTTGTAACTCTACCAGTACACAGTACACTACATGCACGAGTGTTACGATCTTACCCGCAACTCTAGCCGTACACAGTACACTATATGCAGGAGTGCAACGATCGTACTTGTAACTCTACCAGTACACAGAACACTACATGCAGCAGTGTGACGATCCTACCTGCAACTCTACCAGTACACAGTACACTACATGCAGGAGTGCAACAATCTTAGCTGGAACTCTACCAGTACACAGTACACTACATGCAGCAGTGTGACGATCTTACCTGCAACTCTAGCCGTACAAAGTACACTATATGCAGGAGTGCAACGATCTTAACTGGAACTCTACCAGTACACAGTACACTACATGCAGCAGTGTGACGATCTTACCCGCAACTCTAGCCGTACACAGTACACTATATGCAGGAGTGCAACGATCTTACCTGGAACTCTACCAGTACACAGTACACTACATGCAGCAGTGTGACGATCTTACCCGCAACTCTAGCCGTACACAGTACACTATATGCAGGAGTGCAACGATCTTACCTGTAACTCTACCAGTACACATTACACTACATGCAGCAGTGTGACGATCTTACCTGCAACTCTAGCCGTACACAGTACACTATATGCAGGAGTGCAACGATCTTACCTGGAACTCTACCAGTACACAGTACACTACATGCAGCAGTGTGACGATCTTACCCGCAACTCTAGCCGTACAGAGTACACTATATGCAGGAGTGCAACGATCTTACCTGTAACTCTACCAGTACACAGTACACTATATGCAGGAGTGCAACGATCTTACCTGCAACTCTACCAGTACACAGTATACTACATGCAGCAGTGTGACGATCTTACCTGCAACTCTAGCCGTACAGAGTACACTATATGCAGGAGTGCAACGATCTTACCTGTAACTCTACCAGTACACAGTACACTACATGCAGCAGTGTGACGATCTTACCCGCAACTCTAGCTGTACACAGTACACTAATGCAGGAGTGCAACGATCGTACTTGTAACTCTACCAGTACACAGTACACTACATGCAGCAGTGTGAGATCTTACCCGCACCTCTAGCCGTACACAGTACACTATATGCAGGAGTGCAACGATCGTACTTGTAACTCTACCAGTACACAGTACACTACATGCACGAGTGTTAATATCTTACCTTCAACTCTACCAGTACACAGTACACTACATGCAGGAGTACAACGATCTTACCTGGAACTCTACCAGTACACAGTACACTACATGCAGCAGTGTGACGATCTTACCCGCAACTCTAGCCGTACACAGTACACTATATGCAGGAGTGCAACGATCGTACTTGTAACCCTACCAGGACACAGTACACTACATGCACGAGTGTGACAATCTTACCCGCAACTCTAGCCGTACACAGTACACTACATGCAGGAGTGCAACGATCTTACCTGTAACTCTACCAGTACACAGTACACTACATGCAGCAGTGTGACGATCTTACCTGCAACTCTACCAGTACACTACATGCAGCAGTGTGACGACCTTACTTGCAACTCTACCAGTACATAGTACACTACATGCAGCAGTGTGACGATCTTACCTGTAACTCTACCAGTACACTACGTGCAATAGTGTGACGATCTTACCTGCAACTCTACCAGTACACAGTACACTACATGCACGAGTGTGACGATCTTACCTGCAACTCTACCTGTATACAGTACACTACATTCATGAGTGTGACGATCTTACCTGCAACTCTACCAGTACATAGTTTACTACATTCATGAGTGTGACGATCTTACATGCAACTCTACCAGTACATAGTACACTACATGTAGCAGTATGACGATCTTACCTGCAACTCTACCAGTACACAGTACACTACATGCACGAGTGTGACGATCTTACCTGCAACTCTACCAGTACACAGTACACAACATGCATGAGTGTGACGATCTTACCTGCAACTATACCAGTACACAGTACACTATATGCAGGAGTGCAACGATCTTACCTGCAACTCTACCTGTACACAGTACACTATATGCAGGAGTGCAACGATCTTACCTGCAACTCTACCAGTACACAGTACACTACATGCAGCAGTGTGACGATCTTACCCGCAACTCTAGCTGTACACAGTACACTAATGCAGGAGTGCAACGATCGTACTTGTAACTCTACCAGTACACAGTACACTACATGCACGAGTGTTACGATCTTACCCGCAACTCTAGCCGTACACAGTACACTATATGCAGGAGTGCAACGATCGTACTTGTAACTCTACCAGTACACAGTACACTACATGCAGCAGTGTGACGATCTTACCCGCAACTCTAGCCGTACACAGTACACTATATGCAGGAGTGCAACGATCGTACTTGTAACTCTACCAGTACACAGTACACTACATGCACGAGTGTTACGATCTTACCCGCAACTCTAGCCGTACACAGTACACTATATGCAGGAGTGCAACGATCGTACTTGTAACTCTACCAGTACACAGTACACTACATGCACGAGTGTTAATATCTTACCTTCAACTCTACCAGTACACAGTACACTACATGCAGGAGTACAACGATCTTACCTGGAACTCTACCAGTACACAGTACACTACATGCAGCAGTGTGACGATCTTACCCGCAACTCTAGCCGTACACAGTACACTATATGCAGGAGTGCAACGATCGTACTTGTAACCCTACCAGGACACAGTACACTACATGCACGAGTGTGACAATCTTACCCGCAACTCTAGCCGTACACAGTACACTACATGCAGGAGTGCAACGATCTTACCTGTAACTCTACCAGTACACAGTACACTACATGCAGCAGTGTGACGATCTTACCTGCAACTCTACCAGTACACTACATGCAGCAGTGTGACGACCTTACTTGCAACTCTACCAGTACATAGTACACTACATGCAGCAGTGTGACGATCTTACCTGTAACTCTACCAGTACACTACGTGCAATAGTGTGACGATCTTACCTGCAACTCTACCAGTACACAGTACACTACATGCACGAGTGTGACGATCTTACCTGCAACTCTACCTGTATACAGTACACTACATTCATGAGTGTGACGATCTTACCTGCAACTCTACCAGTACACAGTACACTACATGCAGCAGTGTGACGATCTTACCCGCAACTCTAGCTGTACACAGTACACTAATGCAGGAGTGCAACGATCGTACTTGTAACTCTACCAGTACACAGTACACTACATGCACGAGTGTTACGATCTTACCCGCAACTCTAGCCGTACACAGTACACTATATGCAGGAGTGCAACGATCGTACTTGTAACTCTACCAGTACACAGTACACTACATGCAGCAGTGTGACGATCTTACCCGCAACTCTAGCCGTACACAGTACACTATATGCAGGAGTGCAACGATCGTACTTGTAACTCTACCAGTACACAGTACACTACATGCACGAGTGTTACGATCTTACCCGCAACTCTAGCCGTACACAGTACACTATATGCAGGAGTGCAACGATCGTACTTGTAACTCTACCAGTACACAGTACACTACATGCACGAGTGTTAATATCTTACCTTCAACTCTACCAGTACACAGTACACTACATGCAGGAGTACAACGATCTTACCTGGAACTCTACCAGTACACAGTACACTACATGCAGCAGTGTGACGATCTTACCCGCAACTCTAGCCGTACACAGTACACTATATGCAGGAGTGCAACGATCGTACTTGTAACCCTACCAGGACACAGTACACTACATGCACGAGTGTGACAATCTTACCCGCAACTCTAGCCGTACACAGTACACTACATGCAGGAGTGCAACGATCTTACCTGTAACTCTACCAGTACACAGTACACTACATGCAGCAGTGTGACGATCTTACCTGCAACTCTACCAGTACACTACATGCAGCAGTGTGACGACCTTACTTGCAACTCTACCAGTACATAGTACACTACATGCAGCAGTGTGACGATCTTACCTGTAACTCTACCAGTACACTACGTGCAATAGTGTGACGATCTTACCTGCAACTCTACCAGTACACAGTACACTACATGCACGAGTGTGACGATCTTACCTGCAACTCTACCTGTATACAGTACACTACATTCATGAGTGTGACGATCTTACCTGCAACTCTACCAGTACATAGTTTACTACATTCATGAGTGTGACGATCTTACATGCAACTCTACCAGTACATAGTACACTACATGTAGCAGTATGACGATCTTACCTGCAACTCTACCAGTACACAGTACACTACATGCACGAGTGTGACGATCTTACCTGCAACTCTACCAGTACACAGTACACAACATGCATGAGTGTGACGATCTTACCTGCAACTATACCAGTACACAGTACACTATATGCAGGAGTGCAACGATCTTACCTGCAACTCTACCTGTACACAGTACACTATATGCAGGAGTGCAACGATCTTACCTGCAACTCTACCAGTACACAGTACACTACATGCAGCAGTGTGACGATCTTACCCGCAACTCTAGCTGTACACAGTACACTAATGCAGGAGTGCAACGATCGTACTTGTAACTCTACCAGTACACAGTACACTACATGCACGAGTGTTACGATCTTACCCGCAACTCTAGCCGTACACAGTACACTATATGCAGGAGTGCAACGATCGTACTTGTAACTCTACCAGTACACAGTACACTACATGCAGCAGTGTGACGATCTTACCCGCAACTCTAGCCGTACACAGTACACTATATGCAGGAGTGCAACGATCGTACTTGTAACTCTACCAGTACACAGTACACTACATGCACGAGTGTTACGATCTTACCCGCAACTCTAGCCGTACACAGTACACTATATGCAGGAGTGCAACGATCGTACTTGTAACTCTACCAGTACACAGTACACTACATGCACGAGTGTTACGATCTTACCCGCAACTCTAGCCGTACACAGTACACTATATGCAGGAGTGCAACGATCGTACTTGTAACTCTACCAGTACACAGTACACTACATGCAGCAGTGTGACGATCTTACCCGCACCTCTAGCCGTACACAGTACACTACATGCAGGAGTGCAACGATCGTACTTGTAACTCTACCAGTACACAGTACACTACATGCACGAGTGTTACGATCTTACCCGCAACTCTAGCCGTACACAGTACACTATATGCAGGAGTGCAACGATCGTACTTGTAACTCTACCAGTACACAGTACACTACATGCACGAGTGTTACGATCTTACCCGCAACTCTAGCCGTACACAGTACACTATATGCAGGAGTGCAACGATCTTACCTGCAACTCTAGCCGTACACAGTACACTATATGCAGGAGTGCAACGATCTTACCTGCAACTCTACCTGTACACAGTACACTATATGCAGGAGTGCAACGATCGTACTTGTAACTCTACCTGTACACAGTACACTATATGCAGGAGTGCAACGATCGTACTTGTAACTCTACCAGTACACAGTACACTATATGCAGGAGTGCAACGATCTTACCTGCAACTCTACCTGTACACAGTACACTATATGCAGGAGTGCAACGAACTTACCTGCAACTCTACCTGTACACAGTACACTATATGCAGGAGTGCAACGATCGTACTTGTAACTCTACCAGTACACAGTACACTACATGCACGAGTGTTACGATCTTACCCGCAACTCTAGCCGTACACAGTACACTATATGCAGGAGTGCAACGATCGTACTTGTAACTCTACCAGTACACAGTACACTACATGCACGAGTGTTACGATCTTACCCGCAACTCTAGCCGTACACAGTACACTATATGCAGGAGTGCAACGATCGTACTTGTAACTCTACCAGTACACAGAACACTACATGCAGCAGTGTGACGATCCTACCTGCAACTCTACCAGTACACAGTACACTACATGCAGGAGTGCAACAATCTTAGCTGGAACTCTACCAGTACACAGTACACTACATGCAGCAGTGTGACGATCTTACCTGCAACTCTAGCCGTACAAAGTACACTATATGCAGGAGTGCAACGATCTTAACTGGAACTCTACCAGTACACAGTACACTACATGCAGCAGTGTGACGATCTTACCCGCAACTCTAGCCGTACACAGTACACTATATGCAGGAGTGCAACGATCTTACCTGGAACTCTACCAGTACACAGTACACTACATGCAGCAGTGTGACGATCTTACCCGCAACTCTAGCCGTACACAGTACACTATATGCAGGAGTGCAACGATCTTACCTGTAACTCTACCAGTACACATTACACTACATGCAGCAGTGTGACGATCTTACCTGCAACTCTAGCCGTACACAGTACACTATATGCAGGAGTGCAACGATCTTACCTGGAACTCTACCAGTACACAGTACACTACATGCAGCAGTGTGACGATCTTACCCGCAACTCTAGCCGTACAGAGTACACTATATGCAGGAGTGCAACGATCTTACCTGTAACTCTACCAGTACACAGTACACTATATGCAGGAGTGCAACGATCTTACCTGCAACTCTACCAGTACACAGTATACTACATGCAGCAGTGTGACGATCTTACCTGCAACTCTAGCCGTACAGAGTACACTATATGCAGGAGTGCAACGATCTTACCTGTAACTCTACCAGTACACAGTACACTACATGCAGCAGTGTGACGATCTTACCCGCAACTCTAGCTGTACACAGTACACTAATGCAGGAGTGCAACGATCGTACTTGTAACTCTACCAGTACACAGTACACTACATGCAGCAGTGTGAGATCTTACCCGCACCTCTAGCCGTACACAGTACACTATATGCAGGAGTGCAACGATCGTACTTGTAACTCTACCAGTACACAGTACACTACATGCACGAGTGTTAATATCTTACCTTCAACTCTACCAGTACACAGTACACTACATGCAGGAGTGCAACGATCTTACCTGGAACTCTACCAGTACACAGTACACTACATGCAGCAGTGTGACGATCTTACCCGCAACTCTAGCCGTACACAGTACACTATATGCAGGAGTGCAACGATCGTACTTGTAACCCTACCAGGACACAGTACACTACATGCACGAGTGTGACAATCTTACCTGCAACTCTACCAGTACACAGTGCACTACATGAAGGAGTGCAACGATCTTACCTGGAACTCTACCAATACCACAGTACACTACATGCAGCAGTGTGACGATCTTACCCGCAACTCTAGCCGTACACAGTACACTATATGCAGGAGTGCAACGATCGTACTTGTAACTCTACCAGTACACAGTACACTACATGCAGCAGTGTGACGATCTTACCCGCAACTCTAGCCGTACACAGTACACTATATGCAGGAGTGCAACGATCTTACCTGCAACTCTACCAGTACACAGTACACTACATGCAGCAGTGTGACGATCTTACCTGCAACTCTACCAGTACACAGTACACTACATGCAGCAGTGTGACGATCTTACCTGCAACTCTACCAGTACACAGTACACTACATGCAGCAGTGTGATGATCTTACCCGCAACTCTACCAGTACACTACGTGCAATAGTGTGACGATCTTACCTGCAACTCTACCAGTACACAGTACACTACATGCACGAGTGTGACGATCTTACCTGCAACTCTACCTGTATACAGTACACTACATTCATGAGTGTGACGATCTTACCTGCAACTCTACCAGTACATAGTTTACTACATTCATGAGTGTGACGATCTTACATGCAACTCTACCAGTACATAGTACACTACATGTAGCAGTATGACGATCTTACCTGCAACTCTACCAGTACACAGTACACTACATGCACGAGTGTGACGATCTTACCTGCAACTCTACCAGTACACAGTACACAACATGCATGAGTGTGACGATCTTACCTGCAACTATACCAGTACACAGTACACTATATGCAGGAGTGCAACGATCTTACCTGCAACTCTACCTGTACACAGTACACTATATGCAGGAGTGCAACGATCTTACCTGCAACTCTACCAGTACACAGTACACTACATGCAGCAGTGTGACGATCTTACCCGCAACTCTAGCTGTACACAGTACACTAATGCAGGAGTGCAACGATCGTACTTGTAACTCTACCAGTACACAGTACACTACATGCAGCAGTGTGACGATCTTACCCGCACCTCTAGCCGTACACAGTACACTATATGCAGGAGTGCAACGATCGTACTTGTAACTCTACCAGTACACAGTACACTACATGCACGATTGTTACGATCTTACCTGCAATTCTACCAGTACACTACATGCAGCAGTTTGACGATCTTAACTGCAACTCTACCAGTACACTACATGCAGCAGTGTGACGACCTTACCTGCAACTCTACCAGTACATAGTACACTACATGCAGCAGTGTGACGATCTTACCTGTAACTCTACCAGTACACTACGTGCAATAGTGTGACGATCTTACCTGCAACTCTACCTGTACACAGTACACTATATGCAGGAGTGCAACGATCTTACCTGCAACTCTACCTGTACACAGTACACTACATGCACGAGTGTGACGAACTTACCTGCAACTCTACCAGAACACAGTACACTACATGCATGAGTGTGACGACCTTACCTGCAACTCTACCAGTAACCATATAAGCATATTATAATAACTCTGCGTATATTAATTGTTATGAAAATGAATGACTACTACATGCATAGTTTACAATCAATGAAGCAGGAATTGTACAATAAATAGCACAAAGAATATTTTCATTTCTTCGATAAGAATGTTTTAGTGATGTTATTCATTTATCGATGTGTTCAGTTGTAATAGGAAGCCTAATGATCTATTCCTATCCAACGTTTACCAATTTTATCAAATACAAAACCATCTTTGAATAATTGACAGCTACACTTTTACTAAATCTGTAACAGCGTATTTTTTTTCCTTTTTTACCACAGTGGTTTTTTTTATTTGGTATCTGTTTTATATTAAAGACATTCGGCTTTATATCTAAATTTTTAAAACAAATACTGTGATTGTTAAAACAATTTATTTTTAATAAAAGAAAAAAGTTAAATATATGAAACATAAGTTTTATTAGAATTTTATATAATTTTAATACAGTCTAGATACTATTATCACATTAGAAATCATAATTCGATTCAAGTCAAGTCAAATCAATTTTAATTCAGTCAAGTTAAAAAAATTCTAAAATTCATATTGTAAAATCAAAATTACTAAATATTTGAAAATTAATTTACTAAACATTATTATTGTTTTTATTGACATTTCGTAGTATAATTTTTAGTATTAACTTCACTCGCTAGTTCACATGGACTTGCAGGCCTGTGAGTGGACAGTCCGACGCCTTACCACTGAGACAACACCCCGGGCTTCCATGGTGTCTACCATTCCCCTACTTCTTCTGCGATTGTTTAAGAATGATAACAACAACATCCTGTGTAGTCTGGTACGAGAATAAAAAGTTATAATATTCTGAATTAGTTCAGTTAGGTTAAAATATTTCTGTTTGATAATCAATATTTTAATTAAAAGAAGTTAATAACAAAAGAGTATTATGTTTTATTAAATTCTTAATTTAATAATGAAAAGAGATTTTTGGAAGGGAAACTTTGTTTTCAAATTCAATCGTACTAAAATTAGAAAGAGCTATAAACGTAATGTTTTCAAACTTCAAGATGAGGAAAACAGCCATTAGTCTGTGAGACACTCCTGTCTTCCTCAGTTCCTCTTGCCAGCTTGTGTGGATTCCAACTACAACTTTGTCCTTAGCTATATTATAGATTATTCATACGATCAACGTATGGTAATAATGTTAAATTTACCGATTTATTATCTCTATTTACATAAATAAAGTAAAACTAACTTCTATGTTCTTTTACGTACCGGTTGGTTTTTATTTTTTTTATTTATTTATTTTTTTTATTCTATTTACGTTAAACTGGTTATAAAATTATAAATAAACAACATTTGCCTCATATAGCCCGAAGTTAACTTTCGTTTCATAATAAATAATCTGTGATTCGGGTTCAATTAATTATTATATTTGTAACATGTTGTATTATTATATGTATACAATCAAATATTTAATTTAGTCTCATGCAACTCAGATGTATACAAGATGTATTATATTCTGATGTGTTCTTTGAGTAGTTCTAACTTGGAAGTAATTGACTAAGACCCTTATTAGGATGAGGCAATTGTAAAGTTACGAAAGTTTGACACACAGAGAAGACAGTTTCATGACTGTTACAAACCCGGTTAGAAGTTGCATTGCCTTGTAAATGTGATGGAAGTGATGTATTCCATTTCATCTTCGACTTGTGAACAACTCTCCTCTACAAATTACAAATGTTATTACTGTAGTACTGTTACAAATAAATTTTTAACACAAATTGTTAAAAATATATTGAGTTGAATTAATTACGATAGTGAAATATTGATAAAAAATGAAAACCAGTCTTCCACATTTAACATTGCAATAATCGAAATCAGGCAAATTTGTACGAAACATTTTTGATTACTTCACTTGTAGGCTGAATTCACAGTGTTACTATGAACAAGAAACTGGACAGTAGTCATGCAGCATAGTGTTCTATTTATTGATGGTGATTTTTTTTCTTCTTTTTAAACACACTTTTGTTCAATTAGTACTTTAATATTTTAATAGTTACTGCAATAACACAAGTGTTAACAAATTAGCACATAACATACCATGTATATTGTATTTTATATATCAGTTTTGATTGCAGAATGTACATATAATGCATTGCAAACGTCAAAATACTCTAAAAATTACTAAAATGCTGTCATCAAGCATCCTAAAAAATGCATTCATACATACGAATTTGAAAACATTACTCTTCCAATTACCAACCACTACGCCTCTTGCAAGCCTAGTGGTTAGCACGTCTGCTTCATATGCAGATGTTCACGGGTTCAAATCTCGGGGGGTCCACTTAAATTTGCCATAAGGGTTTGAACCTTTGTCCCTCAACAACGTTTGAATATCATGCTCAAAATGACATTGGTGTAGAAAGTAAGAAAAAATCCCACTTCCAGCACCGGTTTCAGCTTACCAACTATACGGTCTCTCAGTTGTTCGCCAAAACTCGTCCACATAATTAAATGCATGGTAGGCTAAAAAGCCTTTAAGACGAGTTTTGAAGGCTTTCAGAGTTGTGGCGATTTTAGTTGAATTTGGCAGTCGGTTGTAGAGATGAACACCTTCTTAACAGGGCAAATGTTCAAACATTACTGTTCTATGTCTCCCAGTGCTGTGGTTGTCCCTGCCTCTGGTGTTACATTCCTGTATGTCTCGCCCCTGAGTCAAGTAACATTTAGAGATTAAAAAAGTAGTTGTTTCATGAATGATGAGCCAGAGTAACGTTAATATTTTCAAATTTTTAAAAATTGGCCTGCAAGTCTCTGAAGTCGATTTTTGTGATTATTCGTATTGCCTTTTTCTGTAGTCTGAACAATCTCAAGAAATGGTTGTTCGCACAGAATCCCCATAACACTACGCCATAAACTATGTGAGGATATATCAAACCATAATACGCTGTTATCAGAACCTGGATAGGGCAGTATCTGGCTAAAGTCCTCAAAATAAATATGCCTGATGTTAATTTACCGCATACCATGTCAGTATGGACATTCCATGTCAGTATGGACATTCCATGTCACTCTTCGATCCAGATGTATTCCAATGTACTTCTTCTATCATGGTGTCTTCCAACATCACACTGGGGCACCATTCTGAGTCACAAGGACGTAAAGAAAAATTTAAATGTTTGATTTTGAAGTATGTTTTTTTTAATTGAGGCTCTTGAAATTTTGAATGCATATATTCACTCTAAAAATGCTTTTTATTCTACAAGTTTCGGTGCGTTGTCTCTAATAAACAGGGTTGAATTATCATTTATACTGTACAATTTTCTCCTGTTGCAGTGATGCCCAAATGTCATTGACATAAACTAAGAACAGGACTGGATTAATTTAGAAGAATGATTTGAGATTTGAACTAATTGAGTTTTTTGGCTAATGTATGGCCCCAAGCCAGTTAAGGGGAACGCCTCAGATACCATGGGATTTCCAATCTAGCTAGCAGTACCTTATGATCAATACAGTCAAAAGCTTTCGCTAAGTCTAGAAAACCTCCAAGAGTGTATTCATGATATTCTAATCCCTCCAACCATATCGATCATACTCACCACTTGTCTATAGTCGACTTGCCCCTTCTGAATCAAATTTGGTACTCACAGAGCTGATTAAGTGCATTTAAAAAGTTAACAATCTTGTTAGGAAACCTTTTTTCAAATATTTTGCTCAATATTGGCAAAATAGAGAATGGCCGATGGTAATTTTTTGAAAAAGAATCTCCTTTTTTATTAATTAGTGTTACTTTAGCAATTTTCTGGAGTGAGGGAAAATTCCAGTTTGAAAAGACAAATTTACTAAATGAGTGGGCTTCTAGATATGCTTGGAATATTTCTTTTTTAGAGCCATTGTCATTAAATTCAAATCATTTTCGGCTGGGAGTTCTTTAATAATTTTTAACACTTCTTCCTCAGAAACAAGACTCCGTTCGAATTAATTATGGAGCTGGAATTGGCCTTCTTGAGAGCATGCGTTCAGCCAGTGGGGGATACAAACAACACTGTAACAAAGTTGTTTTGGTATATTTTCTCTTCCCAGTTCTCTTTAAATACCATACGACGTCTACCCAACGGTTGCTATTGGCGCTGGTATTTGGTGTGCCCGTCTTGAGTGATGGCCAGTGTTCAGGAACGTTGTCTTCGAGAGAGATCAGCTTCGTCAATTGGACGAAAATCAGACCAATGCTATTTGTTTTGGATTTTACGTTTATCTGCAGGTCCCTTAGAAGTCCTGGCTATTGGGCTATTAACAAATGGTCCTTTTTTGGAACGATTCTATCTCATAAGTAAAAAGACTAGGAAGGCGATCCTTCCTCACCTTACACTCATATAATGATTCATATTGGCCTTCAAACACGCAGTAAATTGTGTCAGCGTCACAAATCTGAATAAACAACTTATTTAATGTTACTATAATATTCATAAAATCTTACGACTAATTAATAGCAACATTACTTTTCTCCATCTGTAGTTTTTCATCGTTATCCATCGATTGTCATAGAACTCGATATCACCCAGTGAGTCCCAAAGGGTCAGTCACAATACATCCGAACATGTGACACTGCAGTTTTCCGCCATTCCAAATACAGATTGCCTAAACGTGCGTGTGGGGAGGGGAGCTGTGACGTTCGTTACATTATGTATAACGAAGTGGCAGAGAGTCACTCATATTGGGAAATGTTAGCACTCACGCGTGCCGACACAGGACACCACTCATTAAACATAAATAAATCCGACCATCACAACATATCCATGTCACCATTATCCAGGGAAGAGACTTGAAATGTAATTAAAAATACCACTCTCGTGTTAATTTTATTCCACAGTATGTTTATTGAAATACACTTTTTCAGTTGTCACAGTGAAGTTCATTAATCTGTCAAACAAATATGTTTGTGTATAATTAATGACACATGATAATTTAGAACAGTCCTTCAGGAACTACGATATAAGTAGCATAGTAAGTAGAGGTCGACATACGTCAGTAGTGGGTTTACGTCTGTGTTCAGGAGACATGAAAACCTTTAACACAGTAAAATATAAGTAGCATAGTAAGTAGAGGTCGACATATGTCAGTAGTGGGTTTACGTCTGTGTTCAGGAGACATGAAAACCTTTAACACAGTAAAATATAAGTTGCATAGTAAGTAGAGGTCGACATATGTCAGTAGTGGGTTTACGTCTGTGTTCAGGAGACATGAAAACCTTTAACACAGTAAAATATAAGTTGCATAGTAAGTTGAAGTCGACATAAGTCAGTAGTGCGTTTACGTCTGTGTTCAGGAGACATGAAAACCTTTAACACAGTAAAATATAAGTAGCATAGTAAGTAGAGGTCGACATACGTCAGTAGTGCGTTTACGTCTGTGTTCAGGAGACATGAAAACCTTTAACACAGTAAAATATAAGTTGCGCCGTAAGTTAAAGTCGACATAAGTCAGTAGTGGGTTTACGTCTGTGTTCAGGAGACATGAAAACCTTTAACACAGTAAAATATAAGTTGCGCATTATAAAAGTAAAAACGTAAGTTGAAGTCGACATAAGTCAGTAGTCGGTTTACTGTCTGTGTTCAGAAGACGTGGAAACCTTTAATACAGTAAAATATAAGTTGCGTCGTAAGTTGAAGTCGACATACGTCAGTAGTGGGTTTACTGTCTGTGTTCAGGAGACGTGGAAACCTTTAATACAGTAAAATATAAGTAGCATAGTAAGTAGAGGTCGACATACTTCAGTAGTGGGTTTACGTCTGTGTTCAGGAGACATGAAAACCTTTAACACAGTAAAATATAAGTTGCGTCGTAAGTTGAAGTCGACATATATCAGTAGTGGGTTTACTGTATGTGTTCAGGAGACGTGGAAACCTTTAATACAGTAAAATATAAGTTGCATCGTAAGCAGAGGTCGACATACTTCAGTAGTGGGTTTACTGTCTGTGTTCAGGAGACGCGGAAACCTTTAATACAGTAGAATACAAGTTGCGTCGTAAGCAGAGGTCGACATACGTCAGTAGTGGGTTTACTGTCTGTGTTCAGGAGACGTGGAAACCTTTAACACAGTAAAATATAAGTAGCATAGTAAGTAGAGGTCGACATACGTCAGTAGTGGGTTTACGTCTGTGTTCAGGAGACATGAAAACCTTTAATACAGTAAAATATAAGTTGCGTCGTAAGTTGAAGTCGACATATGTCAGTAGTGGATTTACGTCTGTGTTCAGGAGACATGAAAACCTTTAACACAGTAAAATATAAGTAGCATAGTAAGTAGAGGTCGACATACGTCAGTAGTGCGTTTACGTCTGTGTTCAGGAGACATGAAAACCTTTAATACAGTAAAATATAAGTTGCATCGTAAGCAGAGGTCGACATACGTCAGTAGTGGGTTTACTGTCTGTGTCCAGGAAATGTGGAAACCTTTAATACAGTAAAATATAAGTTGCGTCGTAAGCAGAGGTCGACATACGTCAATAGTGGGTTTACTGTCTGTGTTCAGGAGGCATGAAAACCTTTAACACAGTAAAATATAAGTAGCATAGTAAGTTGAAGTCGACATATGTCAATAGTGGGTTTACTGTCTGTGTTCTGGAGACGTGGAAACTTTTAACGCAGTAAAATATAAGTTGCGTCGTAAGTAGAGGTCGACATATGTCAGTAGTGGGTTTACTTTCTGTGTTCAGGAGACATACGTTGGTGAACATATAATTATGTGGTGAGCCTTAAGCCTATACAAACTTTATGTGGTGACCCTCAGGGCTAAACACATACATTGTGTAGTGACCCTCACGCCAACTCACACACATACTTCAGTGACCCTCACGCTTACACACACACACACATACTTCAGTGACCCTCACGCTTACAAACACACATACATCAGTGACCCTCACGCCTAAATACAGACATACGTTGGTGAATGGTGACTATACATATAATTCTGTGGTGACCCTTGAGCCTATACAAACTTTATGTGGTGACCTTCACGGCTATACATATCCATTGTGTAGTGACCCTCACACCTACACACACATACTTCAGTGACCCTCACGCCTACTCATACTTCAGTGACCCTCACGCTTACACACACACACATACTTCAGTGACCCTCACGGTTACAAACACACATACTTCAGTGACCCTCACGCTTACACACACATACATACTTCAGGGACCCTCACGCTTACAAACACACATACTTCAGTGACCCTCACACCTACTCACACATACTTCAGTGACCCTCACGCCTACACACACACATACTTCAGTGACCCTCACACCTACACACACACATACTTCAGTGACCCTCATGCCTTCACACTACATATACTTCAGTGACCCTCACGCCTATATACACACATACGTTGGTGAATGGTGACTATACATATAATTGTGTGGTGGCCCTTATGCTTATACAAACTTTATGTGGTGACCCTCACACGACTATACATACACATTCTGTGGTAATCCTCACGCCCATACCTACACATTCTGTGGTGACCCCCACACCCATTTATACACTTTCTCTGGTGGCCCTCACGGCCATATATACACGTTCTGTGCTGATCCTCACGCCCATACATACACATTCTGTGGTGACCCCCACACCCATTTATACACTTTCTCTGGTGGCCCTCACGGCCATATATACACGTTCTGTGCTGATCCTCACGCCCATACATACACATTCTGTGGTGACCCCCACACCCATTTTTATACTTTCTCTGGTGGCCCTCACGGCCATATATACACGTTCTGTGCTGATCCTCACGCCCATACATACACATTCTGTGGTGACCCCCACACCCATTTTTATACTTTCTCTGGTGGCCCTCACGGCCATATATACACGTTCTGTGCTGATCCTCACGCCCATACATACACATTCTGTGGTGACCCCCACACCCATTTTTATACTTTCTCTGGTGGGCCCTCACGGCCATATATACACGTTCTGTGCTGATCCTCACGCCCATACATACACATTCTGTGGTGACCCCCACACCCATTTTTATACTTTCTCTGGTGGGCCCTCACGCCCATATATACACGTTCTGTGCTGATCCTCACGCCCATACTTACACATTCTGTGGTGACCCCCACACCCATTTTTATACTTTCTCTGGTGGCCCTCACGGCCATATATACACGTTCTGTGCTGATCCTCACGCCCATACATACACATTCTGTGGTGACCCCCACACCCATTTTTATACTTTCTCTGGTGGCCCTCACGGCCATATATACACGTTCTGTGCTGATCCTCACGCCCATACATACACATTCTGTGGTGACCCCCACACCCATTTTTATACTTTCTCTGGTGGCCCTCACGCCCATATATACACGTTCTGTGCTGATCCTCACGCCCATACATACACATTCTGTGGTGACCCCCACACCCATTTTTATACTTTCTCTGGTGGCCCTCACGGCCATATATACACGTTCTGTGCTGATCCTCACGCCCATACATACACATTCTGTGGTGACCCCCACACCCATTTTTATACTTTCTCTGGTGGCCCTCACGGCCATATATACACGTTCTGTGCTGATCCTCACGCCCATACATACACATTCTGTGGTGACCCCCACACCCATTTTTATACTTTCTCTGGTGGGCCCTCACGGCCATATATACACGTTCTGTGCTGATCCTCACGCCCATACTTACACATTCTGTGATGATCCTCACGCCCATACTTACACATTCTGTGATGATCCTCACGCCCATACTTACACATTCTGTGTTGATCCTCACACCCATCCATACACATTCTGTGATGACCGTCATGCCCATACCTACACACTCTATGGTTGCCATCACGCCTCTACATACTCGTACAGGAGTGATTTATAACAATAAACTTATAACTTCGTATAGCTGAATGAATAAACCTGTAGATGGTGCATCAGGACTTACAATTTCCGTCAAGCCACAAAACATACATGGACCATTTAATTTTACTGCTTGAAATTTAAATTTATATGTGTACTCCAATTTTTCTACACAAATTTTTCAAAAGCTATTGTGTAGTTTGGTATTCAAAATAATATTTATTTTCAAGTTAAACAATAGCACCTTGTTACAAAGCTTCCACGAAGAGTTGTCAATTGAGTATGATAATCATTGTAACTTATACAATGTTTTATATCATGAGTATTTTACAAAGTAAAAAGCAGTTTTGGCTTGATAATATATAAAAATCAATTAACTAATCTACTTATAATTCTTCCAATAGCTACTTTCTAATAAAGTGATCCAGTGTGATAAAAAGTGTTGTGGTTTAGTGGGAAACAAATCCGTTTCAATAATAGAATATTTATAACTTAATTAAGATATTGATGTTTTAGGTATGGTTCCAGAACCGGCGTGCCAAGTTCAGAAAACAGGAACGCCTGGCACAGCAGAAGGCGAGTTCCCAAGGTCAGGGGCAGAATGAGGGTACATCTCCAGCCGGTGTTAAGAGTGAGGTCAAAGTCAAAGAGCTCAAGGTCACGACACCAGGATCACCCGCTAACCAGGACGTCAAACCTGTCAATGGTGCAGGTATTGATTTTGAGTTTATGTTCATTTTTAATTTGAAGAATGAAATAAGTAATTTTCATAATGAAAGTTATGAAAGAACGTCCCTACTAATTTTAATAATTTAGCGTAAATAATAAAACCCATTAATATAATACTCAAAACCTGTAAATCCTGCTTTTTATAATATTATTACATAAACAATGTAGTGAGTAATTTAAGGGCAAAGTGACCCTACACATAGATAAATAATGGTTCGAAAAAAATTCGCATCATTTGTAACCAAGATGCATAATTCTGCACTTAAGAACCTGCTTAGCAAATAACAATCCAAATTGAGGAAATGAATCAGTACCTATCTATTTTTGAGAACATGTCCAATTTTTTAAACATTGACCTAAACCAAATAATAAAAGTAAATATTAGTGAACAATGGATTGGAAATATTTACGATTTATCGGAGTCAGAGTCACTATTTCTGTAGTTATGTTATTGGTAAAATCTACATTACTTAAAATAAATCAATTTTATCATATTCATTAGTAACATTTTCTTTAACTATATATAACTATTCAAAACGTTTTACACCACTTTATTGTTTATAAACATAACCAGATAAGTGCCAACATAGTTTGTTCATATTGTCCTAACAGTCAATCCGGCTGAGTAAGTTGTGACGTCACGGCAGTAGTGTCACATGGTACAGCGACGTCCTGCACTTAACGTAATGTGTTTAAAAGTTGATTAGGACATGCATAGAGTGCAGCACCAGTACAGCGCATGTGCGCCGGCCCGGGCCACGCTGACGCTAATGGAAACGAACGACCATCCGCCAGCAATTTTCTAGATTAAACGTCAACCGATGGAAGGGGGCGCAACAGATAGCCGGCAAAAATGATCGAGAGAGCCGTCCGTTCCGGCGTTCCTCCCGTCAATGAAATATGGGACAGGGAACAGCCGGACCGAACTGAGGTACTTTGTCTTCCCGCCGCTGGGAAAACTATAACCTCCGCCAATCTTTGCCGATACAAATACAATATATTATCTATCGCCCTTTTCTTCTGCTTGTTAGAGTCAACTATTTTTGTTATTTCTTGAAGAAGCAAATTTTTTTAAGGATAGGCCGATTTTCTTCTTAACTGCCATTCCTCATAGACTATTAGTCTGTGCGAGAAACTTATTCAGACAGAGTAAGGGTGGGAATCAGTACAGTAGAAGGTTAATATTACTGATAATTCTTCCAGTCTAGGCCAGATTCGAACCAGCACTATCTCTAACCCAAGCTCAAAATCCTGACACCTTAGACCACTCGGCTACGGCTCGCCCAATTTCCAAAATACTCGGCCACTGAACACTTCCAAAATATTTTTAACTTTTACAGAATCCTTAAAATTATGATTTTTTATTGTATTAGCGATATGAAATAATAATAATAATTAACATTTATTATAGAATGTGATTATAATTGATGCTGACGGTATTAACTTTAAGTTGGTGTCTGAAAAATTAATTTGACCTTTCCAGTGAATGAATGACTATATGTACTAGAGGAAACAATATTTAATGTGGCTACTTTTTGTTTTTAATTTTCTTTTGTACACAAATCGGTATATAAAGAAAACGGAAGTATAAGTACAAACTTTAATAAGTATTTTAACAAACTTAAGGCAAATAAGTAGTAAAATATCACTGTGCTACTTTGAAAAATAATAAATTTAAAATTTTATAACTTTACAGTTTTTAAAATTGTGCTGTTACTGTTGAAATACGAAAACATCATGGTAGTAGATCAGGCTCTTGTAGAAAATTGCCGACAACTTGGAATAGAAAATCATTTTTTGTTATTATAAGAACAGTAAAAATATTAAAAATTAGTAATTAATTATTTCCTAATAATTTATTATTATGTATAATTCATTGATATTTTATTTACAAAAATCACATATGTTCACATCTATTTCACAAACGGCGCTATCTCACATATGATGAATGGCTCCAATCTCACATGCACTTTCCTCCACAAAATATGCATTGGGCATCTTGATTGTCAGGACCAACCAGGAATGCAATATTTGACTTTCCAGAGGTGATATGTCATCATTTGATTAATTCATTAAATCCAGTTTCCGCCTACAAATTTAGATTTAGTAGGTTTGTAATTTTGTTGGAGTTCCCTTTTTCTACATTTCACCAATTTTGAGTCCAAGTTTTTAAAGGCTTCATCGAGTTGTTGTTTGTAAGGGGAAGCCTCGATTACGGTAGCACAACCTGTCTCTCTGCCTCATGTGACATCTAATGTGTAGGTTGAATTCCTGACATTTTTGTCGTAAAGAGAAACGTGATACCTAATAGGTCTATTGGAAGCCTTGTACATATTTGAGCTGCCGGCTTTCTTTAGGTTCAAGTCACTGGGCTGATACAGATCGTTCAATCTTGACTTGTAGGATGATATTTTCTATTTTTGACAATTATATTTCTATTCTCTATTATAAGTCATCTTTGAAGTTTGAACAGAAGTAAGATCTGGAATTTCCTTGATAGGCACTGATAACCCGAAGTCAGCGTATGACAAAAAAAGTAAGGAAACATGTATGTTACACTAAATCCCTTAGCAGCAATTAGGATCGTTTGACATTTAAGATAGGCCTTTACAAAAAGTTCAACACTGTCATAAGGACCTACTGGATGATCATTGTGGCGCATTCACTGCCGAACATACTCACCATAGTGACTTAGCGCGGTGCACCGATATTGCGCACCAACTCTTAATCCCCAAGAGTTCCCCAACCTCCTCGCCGCTATTGCGCACTTGACCTTTGTTGGTCTATGCAACTGTTCTTGTATGGGCGGATAGGTTGGTCAATGCAACTGTTCATGTATGGGCGGGTGGGTGGGTTAATACCACTGTCCTTGTATGGGTGGGTAGGTGGATGGGTCAATGCAACTGTTCTTGTATGGGCGGGTGAGTGGGTCAATGCAACTGTTCTTGTATGGGTGGGTGGGTTGGTCAATGCAACTGTTCTTGTATGGGCAGGTGAGTGGGTCAATGCTTCTGTTCTTGTATGGGCAGGTGGGTGGGTCAATGCAACTGTTCTTGTATGGGCAGGTGGGTGGGTCAATGCTTCTGTTCTTGTATGGGCAGGTGGGTGGGTCAATGCAACTGTTCTTGTATGGGTGGGTGGGTTGGTCAATGCAACTGTTCTTGTATGGGCAGGTGGGTGGGTCAATGCTTCTGTTCTTGTATGGGCAGGTGGGTGGGTCAATGCAACTATTATTGTATGAGCGGGTGGGTGGGTCAATGCAACTGTTCTTGTATGGGTGGGTGGGTTGGTCAATGCAACTGTTCTTGTATGGGCAGGTGGGTGGGTCACAAGAACACATAATAGATGAAATACAATAACGAGCATGAGTATGAACTGCACAATACTTTCTGTTGTAAACAGAACAAATATTCGTCTGCATACTCGTAGATATAATAATAAAGTACAATGTTGGGGATTAATAGATACAATATTTAAATTAGTCTATTGAAATTATTGTTGTGTATAGTTTATTTAAATGTGATAACGTTTTGTCATGGGTCAACAGATAATCCTTATTGAGTGAAATGTGGTACTGTGATTTTATATCAGTGAATTATTTTGGTTTTTAAAAAAATAAATAAATGAAGTTGGCTTTGCTTAATATATTTTTGACTAATAAATAATATTTTTTTAACAGAGATAGGAAACAAATTGTGATGACCACAGTTATTCTATATGTTTTGTATCTAAGGTGACACTCTTGGAATGTGGTAATAAGCATATATAGGCCTAGGCTTTGCAATACAAATAAATTAAAATGTAGGCCTATTTTATGAAAAATTAATAACGCCACAGTTCTCTTTAGCTTACTAGTCGTCTTGACATCTTGCCATATGCATTGGTTTTAGAATTTTGTTCTGTATTGTATCATTAATAAAGCAGTTTAATAATATGGTATATCTTATTCAAAAATAAGGCTGAACTTCCTACAAATAATTAGTTTATTGGCATTGAATATAAAATATTTAATGTACCTAACAATTAAAGTAATGTGTATTTTTTGTGGAATAATTATAATACATATTATTCCTTAATATATACTAGTTATAAACTAATTTACAACTAGTATAAACATAATATTTATAGTAAAGTATATTTCTTATTTAGTCGTGTAACATATGCAATAGTGTTGCATTAATCAGCAATGTGCGGGCCTGATAATGGGGAAGCACTGTAAACACGATTCATTTTTTTATATTTAACTTAATTTTATTTTTGTAATATAGAAAATAAGATAATATACATAAGGTCTCTAGGAAATTAATTAATTGTTGACACTTTATACGCATTTTGTAGCATACTAAAATTATTCCACTGTCACGTTGGATAGCTATTTGCTATATGGAATTTGCCTATAAATAATTGAAGTCAACAATTACTACAATAATCCGATCTATCAAGAAGAGCTCACTGCATTCTAATTGTTATTTATTTTTAAAATTCCTAAAATCCATGCTAGCATACGCATATGTGTGGCTAAATACTAACAAAGTTCCCGAAATCCGAATTAAAACTTGTAAGAGAAGGGGCTTTTTTAAAAGAAGATTGAGCAGTTAAATAAATAAATCAGTCGATGTGATTTATTCTTAGTTTACAAAACGCACAACACAATCACTAAATGTTTAGTTTACAAGAACTCCTTGAGTTCAGCTCCAATAAATGCGTGTTTACAAACAGGTTGCTATTAATTTTCACCTTTGCTTTACCACCCCTAAGAGTTCTTGGCAGGGTAGGTGCGCAATAGTGGTGAGGCGGAGAGGCGGCCTTTCCAAGTACACAATATCGGTGACTACCTGACTATTAGTGCGCAATATCGGCGCGCCCCTTTA
This sequence comes from Stictocephala bisonia, assembly GCA_035578905.1. Lineage (NCBI taxonomy): Eukaryota > Metazoa > Arthropoda > Insecta > Hemiptera > Membracidae > Stictocephala > Stictocephala bisonia. The sequence goes on along the minus strand of JAQJVL010000479.1, from coordinate 194,159 downwards.
GCGGACCTATGAACGTTTAGTGAGACGCGTGTGGAAGTTACGTGATTCTGATGTGCCACTTCGATGAGCTCGATATTCCTTGTATAGTTAGTTATTATGGCCATCAAATATTAATATTACTTTAGATTCTTCTGTTTTAGTTATTTAATAAAATAATGAAGCCATTCTGTGAATAATTCTGTCTGGATCCATTCTGGACCCTTTTATGACAGCTTCAATTCAGGTTTTCCGTGGAAAATCATCATTGGAGGAATAAAATCGCCTGCTGAGCTCATGCAACAGATAATAGTGACCAAGGGCCTCGTTATTTAGCGACGTGGCTCATACTTAGCGTTTTGCCTCTTCACACCAATCACAAGAGGGATCTTGCTTTGCACTCCACTACTCTGCTTTCATCTACGTTATATTACACGATCAGGGATCAGTAGTGTAAGAGTTCTATCGTATTCAGCCTAGGGATGGATATAGGAAATATCGATATATACGTTTCGAGATATCGATATATTAGTATCGATATTTTCTTTCGATAATATCGGTCATATCGACATTTTGATACGATATATCATATCACTAAATAATGTCGTTATTCTCTCTCCTCAAAGTCATCTAGATTCGAAAAAAGCACATTTAAAACAATGCCTCTCATGCCTACAAAACATGCATTGAAATAATAAAGTAACTTTATTTTGTGTTTTAGGTGAGGTTAAGTGGAACATTGATTTCCAAACTTTTATTTTAAAATGACAATAGAAGGTAAAATAGTTGCCTCTGTTTTGTTCTGCCACCAACCTTGCGTTATTACTGCACTACCGGATCCGAAGTTAGTAATTATTTAGAACTGATTGCACTAACTAAAGGTAGTTACTAAGTAAGTGAAGCCCAAGAAAGTGCAGTAATAATGCAAGGTTGGTGGCGGAACATAAATTAGGTAACTATTTTACCATCTATTGTTCATTACAACCAATCAGAATAATACCGATAGCATAACAATGGATTTTTAAATGGTTTATCTGACAAGTATTGGAACCAGGTTTAGTGAACTAAGTTTTATAATTTTTAGTGCGCATAAGAAGTCTAATGGCATTTTTAAATGTGAAAAACAAAAATAAAAATGTCATTAAATTATTCTTTTATAATTAACATAATAATTAAAGGTATAATTATTTTTACTTCGAATTTTTTCATTCAATCCCACAGACCACAAATTGTTTCCTGTATATAAATGTATTTAATTTTTACATTCAGTAGGCTATTCTAAATAGTGACAGGAAAACATGAGTATATTTTTGGTCATGTCAAGAGTTAGTGCATAATTTTTAATTTATTTATTTTATTTTTATTTAAAGTTTACAAGGTGCTACAAATGCGTGGCCTTGCCAAGCTTAGCAAAGCTTGTCGGCAAGTACCACAATATGGAACGTATGATTGTAATATTTAAAAAAGTAGTATACAATATATAGGTTGTTTAGGGCAAGCACTTGTTCAGTATCTTATATTTAGGCAACGTTACAAATACAAATATGCGACTTATTTGCCTTGGCAGCAAGCTTCAATAGCTACAATAAACATCAATGAAACAACAAACAGCAATGGTAAAAGTATGAAGAATAACAAATAACTAAACAATAGCAAATAAATAAACAAGTACAAATAAAGAAACAAGAAAAAATAAATAACAGTACGAATAAATAAATAAGAAATAAAAACCCATGTAATACTAAAGCGTGCAATAAATTATAAATATGTATATTTATAAACAGAAGATGAACAATTTGGTGAAGAATAACTGCTGTCATACAAATTATTAAAAAAAGACATGTTTATAAACAATATATATATGTATATATATATATATATATATATATATATATATATATATATATATATATATATATATATATATATAATTTACAATTCGATATTTTTTTTATTAGAACTAAAATTAGGACTGTTGTACCTCTTTGTAAAGCTAATAAGCCGACCTTTTAACATCATTCCTATTAAGGCCATAACATTTATTATCCATGTAAACAAAGTTAGATAACAGCTGTTTTTTCTAAAGTAATTGGCAGTACTGATTTTCGCCTTTCTTTTTTTATCGAAATACTATTTGGGCTGCATATTGCCATTCTCAAACCTCTGTAGCGTCGTCTGTGATACACCGTACATTTTCACGGCTTTCCTTAGTCCCATTTTTTTTCAATCTTACGGACTCAATAGCTTTTATCATATCGTTACTATCCTATTTATTGAGAAGGGAATTTGGTTTGGATCGAATCTGTTTTCGTGACATCAGAAAGATATACATACGGCTTTGTAGAAATATGTTTTGTTAATGGGTAATATGGAAACGTTTCTACATTCTCCGTAGTAAAATGCATTCACATTGCCTGCACATCGCCACCCAGAGGTTAGGAATGAGCCGATATTATTACTTTAAAACATCTGAATAATCTACTACTGATAACGTAAATGAAATAACACCAGACTAAGTAACTTACAAGAAATATTTTAAATTAAAAACTAATTCTTATTTTCAAGGTTTTCAGAATAACACAAAACTGCCCTACCCACTATTTCACTAACAATAAACAACATGTCCGCTCAGTGGTTAGACGTAGAACTATAGGTTAGTTCCACCCATTCGTCGCTAGAGCTCAGCACCAAACAGATTCTAAACAGCGTGGTTCCACATTATCTTCAGACTTCCATATTTGTAAAACTTCCTGTAATAATCCACTGAAAATTTGCATTACCAAACTTAGTTATTCAAAATGTTACATATGTTTGATGTTAATTGAAATCATACATATCTAATTATTGCATGATCATCCGATATTGATCTTAATTTAACTAACTTGATAATTCAGAAATTTCATTCAAATTAGAGAAAAGAACTATAATTTCATTATATAGTAATAAATTAAATCACAAGTGCCAATATTCCTCTTTATCTACTTGTTCCTTGTTCGATATGCTCTATCGTGTACGACGATACACTGTAGATATCTGACAGCGCTATATCTGTTACAGTGAAGATGACCGAGGTGGATGGAGTCAGCGCGCTGACGTCTAAATGGCCACTCCCGCATCAACCCCACCACCAGCAGTCCCATCAGCCTCCCTGCTCTGTTAACAACACCAGCTCACTGCTGCAGCAAGCTCATAAAGCCCTTAGTACACATCAACAGCACCAGATCAACCACCACCATCCACTTAGCTCACCGTTCACCTCCTTGCTGGGAGCCAACCCCGCCAGTTACCTGCTGGGTCCGGCCGACCCGCTCAAGGCCGCAAACCACCTCTTCTAAACTATACCTGGCAACCAGTTCTCCACCTGGCGAGGATGTGATCAACCGTATTAACCTGGACAGTTTCATCTAATCCCACTACTAATAGGCGACTACTGTATTCTGTATTGGCCATTAAGTGCAAGTAGCTTTTTTTGAAGAGATTTTCTTGAAAGTCTAAATTATTTCTGGTCTCATAACAGCACAGGGACAGTTCCTTGCCGTTCCACGAAGGAGGCGTGCGTGTTATTTCGGCTTGTGTCCTGATATAACTCACACCTTAATGGTGTTCAGTTCCATTTGTGTTGAGCACAGAAGCTTGAAGGTTACCATCACTGATGCAATTCTAATTCATTTTCTTATATTTTTTCTAATTGTTTTGTTACTGTTTCATTTCAGGCTTAATATTTATAATTGCATGTCCTAGCCATCGAAACAGTTTTTTTCTGGTACCTACCTGTTGAATGAAAATACAGTGCACAATCCAAATAAGGTAATAACGTAATAACGTAATTTTAGCCTGATACAACATTTAACATTATCCTCGGTAAAACAAGTTTGTGACCAGGTCGATACATAGGGTATTTTAGCAATATGCTGAGTGGTCTTTACGATTTTTTTATTTGTAAAAAACTATTTTTAATTATTTATTTAATTTGCCATCTTCTTATGTAGTCCTGTCAAACACTTAAAGTAGCTATAAAATGTTAAAATGTTCAAACGTGTTGATAATAGTAATCATTTAGTAGCAACCTATTGCCTGTTAATAACTGTTGTACGAACCAACACGCCATGTCAGATGATATATAACTTACCATTCATACTTAACAATTAATTGAAACTGAGTTTTTATGTGTCAAATGACATATTTAGCGCCTGAAGACGGATGATTTGTTATCACCAACTACTGTGTGATAGTTTATAAACACTAAATCTTTTGAAATATAAAAAAAAAACTCGTGGCAACAATCTACATCCCAAACTATAATAGGTGAGGCGGGGGAAATGGCATCACCTTAAGGGAAATTGATTTGTTACATAACCTAATATTTACTTATTTTGAATGAAAAAATCTAGACAATCAAGTATGTATTCTACAAAGTACAACATTCATTTCCATTAAAATCAAATTCTACCTCGAGTTAATAAATAAATAGTGAAATAATGCAAAGTGGCGGCATTTCCCCGGTACCCGAGTAACTCCGCCATGTCCTTGGGGTTATGACTCCATACTTTATGAATGCTATTGTTACGGAATAAATAAATAGATGTGTCAGTATTTGATATGGCGTAACAGATTTTAATTACAAAATGCAAATAATGTCAAAATAATAAAATACACTTTTATAAAATACAAGTTATAGAAACAGTTAAAATATGTATTGCTTCCTTCTTTATTATTACCTTTTTTGACAAAAATCACACATATAATTGTCAGCTGTATCATAGCCACTACATTCCGAGTGAGCCCATTTGCCACATATTGTGCAACGGTACCATAACTCATTCGTACCATACTCCCCACAAACTGCGAAGTTCGACATTTTTATCACAAATATTGAAAGCATCGTCGTTCGCATCATCATCGCAAGTCTTGTCCAATGATATAGGATTATCTTCATCTTCTGACGAAGAGCTTACAATGGTTATCTGACGTCTACATTTTTTCTTATTAAATACTTTTTTGCTCGGGCCTACGTCAGTTTTTTTCTTTTTTCACTATGACCAAATTTGTTTTCTTGCGTTTTATATTTTCATTTTCTATTTTATTCTTCCAAAAGCCTCTTAGATTCCCTCTTTAGTTTTAAAGTGTTTCTCTCTGCATTTTACTCTATATTCTTTTGTGCCTCATCAAGCGTACTTTTCATATGGGTTCCTGTTAAAATGGTCGAATTACATTTCCTGTCAGAATTAGCTTTTAGCTGTTCTGCTATTTTGTACAAAGGGAACAGTTTATTTAATGTTTTTGCTACACACAAGCCTGAGGGTCCAGGAATTGCCAATAATTCCACTTGTTTTTTTTAGGCATTTTACTATAGATATTTTCTCTGTCATTTATCTGTAGATGTGAGGCTTCTTGCAGATCCTGGCAATCGTCAACTACAACAGAATTTGTGTCTGGGTGTTAAACTGAAACAAATTCACTATCTTTAAATTTATCCTTATCCATTGATATAATGGATAAGGAACCCAGAAACGCCTTTCTCAATATAAGCAGTAGTCATGTAAGCCTTATTTAAAATAAAGGCAATATCGTAAGGAGTATTTTTTTTGGTACAAATTCACCCTCATAAATTTGTCACATTCATTATTAAAGGCATTTTTTAAAGGCCCATAGAAGGAAACATCTATTATAAAGGCTGGGTTTTGTGTGATGTCTGTGGTGGTATAGAAACAACATGAATGTGATTGGTGCGACAAAATATGTATGAATTCATGGAGATATGACTATTATGATTATCTAAAATCAACAGCACGGGGTCGTCTTCTGTTGACTTCCTAGTTTTGTGTGATGTATGTGGTGGTATAGAAACAACATGGATGTGATTGGTGCGACAAAATATGTATGAATTCATGGAGATATGACTATTATGATTATCTAAAATCAACAGCACGGGGTCGTCTTCTGTTGACTTCCTAGTTTTGTGTGATGTATGTGGTGGTATAGAAACAACATGGATGTGATTGGTGCGACAAAATATGTATGAATTCATGGAGATATGACTATTATGATTATCTAAAATCAACAGCACGGGGTCGTCTTCTGTTGACTTGCTAGTTTTTTGTGATGTATTTGGTGGTATAGAAACAACATGGATGTGACTGGTGCGACAAAATATGTATGAATTCATGGAGATATGACTATTATGATTATCTAAAATCAACAGCACGGGGTCGTCTTCTGTTGACTTCCTAGTTTTTTGAAAATGTTTCAGCCACTCTTCAAAAAGAATCTCATTGGACCATCCACTGTCTGAACATTTGTTGACTGCCCCTACCGGACCTCCCCTCTCTAGCAAAGGAGTCATCCTTTTTCGTGGAAATATTAACATTGGGGGAATATATGTGCCTGCTGCGCTGAAACAACATAAGACAGTAATTTTTCGTCCCCTCTCCCAACTAATTGCTCCTACAATCTGCTTTTAACCATTTGCTCCAAGTACTTCACCTGGTTTTTGGACGGTCGAAATACTTGTTTTGTCCATGTTAAAGACGCGTGCTGCTGAAAACTTGTGTTTTTTCATAAGAAAATCAAGATTTGTAAAGAATAAATCCACTTCCCCTTTAGTGAAGCCTACAATCCGACTTAGACTGGTAGCAGATGGCTTCCTCAAACTAATCTTGTTCCTATTACGAAAAGTCATTGCCCAATCTTCCCCAGCCATTTGCTTCTCTGAACTAAAATTTTGCTTTATACCCATTTCTTCAGCAACGCTGTAAGCCAAACGCCTAAGTTCAGTCAAAGTTATTCCGTAAACTAATTAGAAAGCGCTACGACGGGGTTAGCTCTTCACTAAAAACTTGCGGTCTTCCCATTACAGGCTTAGAAGTCTTCTGATTTTTTATTCTATCTCTTAAAGTATTTTAAATTGGTTGCCAGTACTTTTAACAGATTTTTCCTCTGAAACCAACTTCATTACTTGTTTTAAGTCGTCTTCCGTCCAATTTCCTTTATCAGTGGTTCTCTTTCTAACTCGATGGATTTGGAAAACCCAAAAGTTACTGTAGACAACTTCAATTCTATTTTATTTACATCCGGGGTCATGCCGCCACCGTGGTGGTAAATCCCCGAAGGAACAAAATGGCGACTTTTACCAATCACAATACAATCACTGAACGAAACTCTTAACTTTATACAAGAAAATTAAGCATAAATACTAAGGTTTAAGATACGTTTATTGCTTGACTAAAAACTATACAAGAAAAGCACTTACCTCTTTTAGTTTTTGGTCCGAAAATAAGAACAAAACTATAAGAAAAAGTGAATTCAATCACTGTCAAAACAAGTGTACATTTACAGTGGCCTTTAGCATGGGCACTAGTCATAATTCTTTCCACTAGTGTGCAGCACCATACAGGTGCTCATTATGCTGTCAGTCAGTTTACTTGTGAGCAGGGGTGGCGGTATAACGCAGTGTGGTGCCATTACCCCGGCCTCCCCTATTTCAACAAATTAAATAAACTGTTCAAAAACGTCCCTTGCCTTCCTCTTGGAGGAACCACACCAAACGAGATAAAACAATTCATCGACTACTCAAACAGTGTTCAATCCATCTCACTTTTAGAGTCCAACTTATTTAGATGCTTGCTTTTTTCAATATCTGAACCAACTAGTAGTCATGTCAAGAATTATTCATTTATTCACAGTTCACTTTAAATCAAATATTATTCATAATCAGAAAATATTTCATATTTTTATCGCATTTTTAATTTTACTCAGTAAATTTCTTGTTATAGGAAATAAATAGAAGCTTTCATTATGGTTGTTCTTGACGTCAGGAGATAAATTATGTTTGTCATTATTCATTATAATAGTTTTGTAGTTTAAGTTACTTTATACCACCTTTTAACTACAATATATTGAAACCCTTTCCATTCCAGACACTTTTTAAAAGTTGTTAAGAAACTAGGTATTTTCATATTTGATATACAAAAAAAGCTCAGACTCTTTTAGTTGATTTTGACGTATTTTACTAAAAAAATTATAAAAATTCTATTTATGAAGCAAATTTATTATTATGAGTTTCACTCGTTTCCTAAAGAGATTACCTGTAATATAAAATAAAATAAAAAAGGACTTAACAAAATTTAAAACTTTTTGTTGTATATATATTTACAAAAAGATTTTGAAAAATCTTTTGAGTTTGTTCTGTGTGAATGACACTAAACAAATTCACTGACCAGAGCTAATAAGACTAAAACACTATTTATTTTTCTTCAAAGAAATTCATATTTCACAACGCTATGTTTAAAATTAAATATGTTACGGCTCCTTTTAAAAACCACTGCAGTTCGAGTTTTTACCCTACGCATTATCACTTACTGGCAACCTACTGCGTTTTATTTTACTTATTTTTACCTCCCATACTACAGAAACAATCACATCAGTCATGAAACACCAATTAACCTCAGCTGATGATCTCATCTGACAAAAGTCAACAAAGCTGTTAATGCAAAACAAAGGCTTCAAAATAATACAAGATGTACTGTAATAAAGTATTGTATTGTAACAAATCAATGTTTTTATAATAGACAATGTTATGACGAACATTTATATATCATTTATCAGTTGATGAATATTCATAAAAATTATTTTCTTAACGTTCGGTAAACCGGACGTTGGGATGTTAGGAATGTTCTTCGGACGTCCGGTAAACAGGACGCTGGAATGGAAAGGGTTAATAAAACTGTTCTTGTTTTTGAAAATAATAATTACAGGTTCTCACTATGGTTGATTTTACACAAAGTGTTAATTATTTGCGTCACTAATCAGTTTAATGGTTCTGTAGTTTTAAGTTATTTTGTACAAAATTACTAGGGCTTTTTAATTGTACTCGCAAACCTTTCTTGTTCTTGAAGACAAGCTTAGACTTTCATGATGGTCGTACTTTACATAGAGTCGTAATTATTTTCGTCACTAAGCAGTTTAAATCTGATACAAAATGTACCAAACTTCTAAGCCAAAAAGGCTTGAATTGTACTCAAAAATGTATCTTGTTCTTGAAGAACAAGCATTCTTCTTGTACAAGCTTTCATTATGACTTCTTCACATAGAGTCCTGACTATTTTAGTCATTAACTGATTTAATGGTTCGGAAGCTTAAGTTATTTTGTACTATCTGTTAACAATTTTCTTGATTTTTAAAAATACGTCATAATTATTTTAGTCACTACTCAGTGTAAAGGCAATGTAGATTTATTTATTTGCACAGTTCTCAGCTAATCAAAAATTGTGGGTTGATTTTTTAAATATTTATTCCATTGTTTAAATTGTTATAATTTACCATTTTCAATACGATTGTACGTTATATTGTAGATTTTGATAATTTGCTACATTGTTTTATTTTTGTAAAAAATGTTCTATAGATTTTCCGACAAAAATCTCAATGTAAATGAAGTGTTTCGACTCATTTTGTACGAATGTTACTCTTGTAGGTTTTACAGGGATTTGTACAGTTCTACTGCGTATACATAGTGTATATATTGTGTTTTACATTAGGCCCTATATCATTAGTGTAAGTGTATAAGTGTGCCTACCATCGACATATTATACTCCGTTCAAAAAGTCTATGTTGTTATTTTTTACCTCAGTCATGTCTATAAAGAGGAATTGCAGTAAAGAGTTGATCATATTTAGTATTAGATAGTTATTATTTTAATTAATTTTCTATCATATACAATGATAGTTCTTGTGCTGTAAATAGTAAATAAATGTTTACCGTGTAGTCAGATTTTTCGACCCTGATTTTGTTTATGTTTATACCACACATTGTGGGGAAACGTAAAGCTTAAGGAATGTACAGACGAAATACTTATCTATATTTATAAAAGAGGTGTGTGTGTGTGTGTGTGTGTGTGTGTGTGTGTGTGTGTGTGTGTGTGTGTGTGTGTGTGTGTGCGCGTGCGTGCGTGCGTGCGTGCGTGCGTGCGTGCGTGCGTGCGTGCGTGCGTGCGTGCGTGCGTGCGTGTGTGTGTGTGTGTGTGTGTGTGTGTGTGTGTGTGCGCGTGTGTGCGTGCGTGCGTGCGTGCGTGCGTGCGTGCGTGCGTGCGTGCGTGCGTGCGTGCGTGCGTGCGTGCGTGCGTGCGTGCGTGTGTGTGTGTGTTTGAAGTTTATGCGCTGCCAAACCATCCAACCGATCGCCATGAAACTTTAGGATGTTGTCCTGTATACTCCCGAGATAGTTTCTGTGAAGTTTGATGAAGATCCGTCCACAGGGTCCCGCCCCACGGGCTGATATCCAGTTGCACCGGCGGTCAAAGGAATTTCCACGGGTCAAAACATTCCTCCGTCCGAAAAGTGTCCAGATGCACCGGTGGTCAAAATCTACCCACCTCACTTATCCCCGCTGCAAATTCCTTCGACCGCCGGAGCCGGTGCAATTGGAAGGCCCCTTCCTTCCCCACCCCACTACATTTCTTCAAACATAGTTTATAAGTGTTTAACAATTTCGCAATGGAATATTCTATCAAACACTTGCCGATGTTTCGTGGCACATACTAATGGTAGACCATAGCAGGTTCTAACTAATAAATATGGTAACTATGTATTTAATGTTTAATTTTGTGTTTATCCGTGGCAACACTAACATCTAACCTAACCTAACCTAACCTAACCTAACCTAACCTAACCTAACCTAACCTAACCGACTCATGACTCATGTCATAACAAAGGGTGTGGAATTTGGCACGGTCAGCTTGGGGTTACTGTACTAGGAATCCGGCCTGGTTGGACTTTCCCGGCTCATGTCATAAACAAGGGCCTCTGGTGCAATTGGAACACCCCCTAAAAGGGGCTCCGGTGCATCTGGACACATCAGTTTGGGGCCGATCCCTGACCCCGGTGCAATTGGAAATCTCCCGCCCCACGGGCTCCTAAAGATCCCATGTTATTCAAATGGAGAATCTGAATTGTTTACAAAAAACATATGACTGTGTGGTTTAATGTAGTTTCACATGCCATAAGCAGATTGAAGTTCTCACAACAAAAGTACTGTATATGTTTTGATTTATTGTAGTTCTACATTTCACCTTGAGAGTGTAGCACACACTACTTTTACTTGATCAGGTGATCTGTATTTGGTGTTAACCTTTTTTCCTCGGTAATTAAAACATGTGGTGAAACGTGAAAATAAAAAATAAATAATTATTTGTTTTGCAGTTTACTTTTTATGACATGCCTCCTAAAAAATCTAATATTGGTAGAAGAAGCAAAAATGTTCGAATTCTTTCAGCTATTAGAGCTGCTGAAACATCTAGAGAGACAGAAGCACGCTTGGAAGCTGCCGAATAAATTTTATTTTAAATATTTTTTATATTTATTTATTTTAATTTAAATTGAATAATCATGAATAACACAGAGCAATGCCTGTCGGGTCGGCTAGTATTTAAATAAAAGTATGGACAAATGATCTTCAAAAACAGCTGTTCAATGAATCACATAGCCAGATTTTATGTAAACAACCTTCAATAACTCGATTATAGCTTCCGGTTTTCGGCCTCCATTCCCAACGTAGTACGGTGGTATCTAAAATATTTTAAATTGTAATTTGGATCTTCACTGAAAATTTAATCAAAATCGTTAGAGTAAAGTATCAATTTAAAATAGCATTTAAAATGGTTTTGCCCGTTAAAAAACTGCTATAACTAAAAAACTATTAGGGGCTTGCGGTTTTTGCTAAAATATTTAAAATTGTAATTGACATCTTTCCTGAAAATTTATTCAAATTCCCTAGAGCCGTTTTTGAGAAAATTTCATTTTTGTATATATTTTCTCCATAAAAATAAAAAAAACAAAAGTTTCAAAAAAATGAAGAAACACTGTTTGGAGATATTGGCTAAATACACATTCATACCAAATTAAAGTCCATTTAGGGCCTTCTGAACCCAAAACAGTGTTTTGTTTTTTTTTTAACTAATTTATTTTGGTGCCTGTCCGTATTTGTGTGTGTCTATGCACTTTGCTGGAGGCAAACGGATGGATCAATTTTGTCGGTCTGTTTGTCCTTTTATGTATTACTACACCATTCATACTAGCGTCATGAACTTTGTGGAGTTATGGATTTTCTCCCAAAAAGGTTTTAATGGTAGTTTTATTTGCGTCCGACGGTAGGCCTCCGTCCCACAGCCCTTCAATAATATCGCGTCAACCACGTATCTGCAAAATTCAAATTTCAGAGAGAAAAATGTGCTAACAAGAATTTTTCAGTTGTATACTGACGTGATATTTTTAAATGTCATAATTAGAACACTTATTCTAAATAGCTCGCCTTATACATATTTTCTAATAAATTGGGAATGAATAAATAAATAAAATCTAACTCACGTGTTAGAGTTAAAAACAAAAAAAAAAGATGTTTTAAAGATACGTGGTACTTTTAAACAATTTTTAAAGTAACTTATCGTTGAAGAACCATTAATTTTTAAACAATTTAGCTGATTTGAAAATTTAACAGCATTTTGGAAACCATTCTGATGCTAACTAAACCACTAAGATGTAAATAAATACCAGGGGAAATGAATGTGCTAAAAGAATGGTGAAAATACAATACATATTGAAACTTTTCAATTTACCAATATACTCTAGTAACATTTTAAGGGACTATTTTACATTTATTTATTATATACTTTACAATAATACATAGTTAAATATTATACTAAAGTTTCTGAAAATTCCTATGTTGTGAAAAATTATAACAAGGAAATTAGTTAACTTAAAATTGTATAATGTAAGCAAAACATCAAAGAAATTAAATTATGAATTTTACCCACTTAGGCACATAATATTATCAAATCAGCCAGACCTTCTGATTTATGACCTGCCGCCATGATCCAGAGATGATTTGCCCAGTTTCATGATCCTCAATATCAGTTGCTATCTAAACATCATTCCCCATTTTTCTGATACAGTTATTCAAAGTTCATGCAGATTGCTGCTTTGATTACTGACTCTGGAGCTAGTGACAATGGGGACTTAAATACTCGAAAACGTGATAAAAGAATTTGAAACGCGTTCTCAAATATGTGTCAAGCGTGACAGTTCCTGTAATTGTATATTTTGTATATTTGTGCAATAAGTAAGTGTTGACGTGAAGAAATAGCTTCTTCAAATAAGGCACCAGAGAAAATTACTCATTGCCTAATATTACAGATCCATTAGACTAGTAAGACATTTTCTTCGCATTCTTTCTTCAGAGAGGACTTTGCAAATATTTCACCATCTGAAGTGCTTCCATAACTACCTATATCAATGATGGTAAAATTATAGGTAAGACTGACTATTGCGAGAATTACAATGCTGAATGTTCCTTTGTAGTTAAATTATTGGGAACCTGAATTTGTAGGGCACTGAATCAAAATATGCGTCCCGCCAATCGTGGTGCACTCGAACTGGGCACTGGCCCACGCTAGGTAGAAAGCAGACAATTCATATAGGTGGTATATAATAGTAACGAGTTTTAGAAAGAGTATAAATATTAATTTACTTAATTTAAAAATCGTGGCCATATTCAGTGTTCAAATTTAATTATCTCAATAACTAATTAATTTACAAAAACACTAGGTACGAAAACGTTGCACAATTTAATTTACTAAACATGCATGTAATGATTTTTAAGATCTGATCATAAATAAGTTAAATCTGTTTACCAAAATACACGCTAATACTGCTAAATTCCCATAGTTCCGATCTTAACAAACGTTACACAAATAATGGTTAGGAAAAATAATTTGCAACTCTTTGTAACTTATAATTTACTATTATTATTGTCTTGTAATTATTTCGTATATTTGTTAATTTTAAAGATAAAGCTATGCAAATTAAAAATACACACCATTTTAAAATTTTCAAATAAAATTTATTATATTTTAATTACTTTTAGGACTCAATGCTGAATGCTAAATTGCTGAGTCTAAAATATTTCCGTTTAGACGTTCCATAGATATGAATTATTTAGTAAAAAAAATAAATAAAATATTTATTAAATAAACGGAGGATTTTTTAGTTTTATGTTATATAAGAACAATTTTACTTGTTGTATCAACTACTATTTATTTAATTTGTTCGTCCTTTCGCAAATCACCATGTATATTATATTTTTGGGCATTGAAAACGTTCCGTTAAGCACAACAGTGGTATTGACCCCCCACCCACCCACCCATACACATACAGTGGTATTGACCCACCCGCCCTCTCATACACGTACAGTGGTATTGACCCACCCGCCCACTCATACACGTACAGTGGTATTGACCCACCCGCCCACTCATACACATACAGTGGTATTGACCCACCCACCCACCCTTACACATACAGTGGTATTGACCCACCCACCCACCCATACACATACAGTGGTATTGACCCACCCACCCACCCATACACATACAGTGGTATTGACCCACCCACCCACCCATACACATACAGTGGTATTGACCCACCCACCCACCCATACACATACAGTGGTATTGACCCACCCACCCACCCATACACATACAGTGGTATTGACCCACCCTCCCACCCATACACATACAGTGGTATTGACCCACTCACCCAACCCATACACATACAGTGGTATTGACCCACCCGCCCACACATACACATACAGTGGTATTGACCCACCCACACACCTATACACATACAGTGGTATTGACCCACCCGCACACTCACACACATACAATGGTATTGACCCACCCACACACCTATACACATACAGTGGTATTGACCCACCCACACACTCATACACATACAGTGGTATTGACCCACCCACACACCCATACACATACAGTGGTATTGACCCACCCAACCATCCATACACATACAGTGGTATTGGTATTGGTATATACACCTTGACAAAAGGTTGACTTGGGACGTTCACATTGACAGTGTGTGTGCTAGAGTTAACTCGGGCATTTTTGCTCTGCGCAACCTGGCACAATTCTGCTCCCTGGAAGTCTTAAAACTTGCATATTATGGCTTGATCCATACCCACTTAGCCTATGGCATAAGACTTTGGGGTAGTTGTTCTAAATACAAGCTGGAAAGGGTATTTAGACTTCAAAAAAGAGCTGTCAGAACTATTTTAAAATTAAACTTCAGAGAGTCGTGTCGAGAAGCATTTAGGGAGCTTAGATTATTGACCCTACCCTGCCTCTATATATTGGAGGTCGCCCTGTACTGCAAGTCAAAGTGCACTTTGACGCGCGGCAGGGATGTTCACTCTTATGAAACTAGAGGGAGGAATAATTACAGAACGCAGAGGCATAGAAGCGCAGCTTTCAAGCGTCTGCCATCACAAGTGGGTGTAAACATAATCAATTTGCTCCCTGAACAAATTAAAAATCAAAGCCTGAATTTGTTCAAAAGACGTTTGAAATACCTTTTGGTGGAAAGTGCTTTTTATTCAGTTGAAGAATTCTTTCAAAGCCGCTGGGACAATCAGTAAACACCCTATCATGCAATTCTGGTGTCAAGTGTGTGAATGTATGATGCATGTGCAAGATGTATGTATGAATGTGTCCGATTGTATGTGAGTGTTTTAGGCTAAAACAAATTTGACTTTTGCAACACAATTGTTAATTGTATTCATGCAATAAAGAATTTATTTATTTATTTATTTATTTATTTATTTAACAGTTTTTGTGACATTTTTTTAAATGCGTTTTACAAAACTTACTATTAACTTAATGAGATACTATATAACTAACATGTTTTAAACAAACTCTTTGACTAAATTTTTTGAAATTTTCTTTTTCTCTGGTTTAAAATCTATTACTTTACACAACAATTTCTTTGTGTGTTGAACTCGCCTATATACGTTTAGACGACATGTGTCAAGTAAATAACTAATTTTGGGAGTTCAGGGATCCCAAATCATAGGTTATGTTTACTGAGTCTAAATCTAAACCAAGGATGAGACAAGTATATCAATAGGCTACACAATAGTCGCAACTCGAGCACGCTCAAAGTTGTAAAAGTAAGTAAATTTCTGATATGTACTGTGCAATTATTTTGGAGTACAGAAGTTGTAAGACGAACATTCTGTGATTTTTTTAAAAGTTTAATTGCCTCAAATTCAAATTAAAAATCTAAATATATAAACACAAACATTGTATGAGGCTTTCCGTAATTACAATAAATAATCATTATTTTAAATAATATTACCAATTCGAATATTTGTATGAATTTCTCCATAGCTGTAAATATGAATGAATAATGAATTTATTTCCAACTAAAATAAACAATATTACAAAATATACATGGTTTGGAAATTAACTGGTCACTATGTCCAGTAGTTATGACCAGTTTATAAAAAGGAAAATAACCTAAAAAAAACAAAGTTGAGTTCAGTTCTTAACATTAAAAAGCATATAGTAGAGATATAATTTTTATGTTTTTCTTAACATAAAGACATAAAAAATATATCTCTACTAGACTTGTTTCCGGGCCAGCCCTCGTCTGCCAACCTGTCCCACTTGTACTACCTTGCTCTCAAGCTGTTTTATATACTTTCAATATTAATATATAAACTGAATATCGATTAATTACTGCTGTTAAAAATGCGTGGTATTTTTGCAATAAATTGTATTTATTCGAGAATAAATATTATAGCTTATGAAAAAATATAAAACTAATTAAACATCAATAATATTTACAATAAATATCTTATTTATATACATACACACATATATATATATATATATGTGTGTATGTATGATCAAATTTATGTATATATCCGTATATTATTTATTATTTTTATTATATTTATATTTATTTTTTTATTTATTTATTTTATTATTTATTTATTTTTATTATATTTCATTATATTTATGTCTTTCAAAGATTTAACTTTATTGTCACAACGTTTTATTCTTTGCTGTAATGGTTTAACTTGATGTCGCAGCATTGCCTTTGTGGGAGACTCAGTGACCTAGAGAACAAAGAAACAAAAGTTACTGTTGAACATTATTAGGGCATTTATATTTTATAATTTCATTTTATAAATTGAGGGACTTCATTTTAACACAATTACCAACAAATGCGTAATAACACACCTTATTAGTTGACTATTAAAGTGTTCTAAGAGACACAAGCAATCCAATCTTGCCCAATAACTAAATAAAGAATATGTATTGATTAAATTACAGTCAACAGTTTAATTTATAGCACAATTGCTATGTATTCTTAATTGATTTATGGATGACCTTAATGTTAATATCAGTCCCGGAGACTCAATAGTCACTATTGTGAGTTTCTGCCTAAATACTGCGTGAATGTAGTAAATGTGTTTACTTACAGAAGTTGAATGAGGAGAAACATTTGAATAGGTCACGTTATCTCCATCTTGATTAAATTTGTAGTCTTGCACGACTACTTTTGAGGTTGTTGGTCGAGAGTTCGTAGGAACATTTTCTTTCCTTACAGCTATTCCCGCTTGAGGTTCATCTATCTGCAAAACATAAATAGAATAGACGAATAACGTATAAGTATCCTATGCCTAAAATATTACTCTGAAATATTAAGTATTCGGATATTTTAAAATGGACAACAACAGTTCATAGCTGAATTACTTTTTGCGGCATTTTTCGGTATTTTGTACACTATTTATAACCATATATAATATTGCAGACAGGTAGAAATTACAACATTTTAGAGAAAACTGTATGATTTTACCACTCAATCTTACCTTTACTCTTTCAATTATCCTTCTTATTTTTGGCGGCGGATTGGATTTGAGCAAAGGGAAATTGACAATTGTAGGTACTGAATTTTGTTTTCAGTATGCTTCCTAAGAATGCCAATGCTTCCAAGTTCAAAAGATTCTCGACTAAAAAGCTTGCTACACAGTCTTGAATGTTCAGTTGGAACATAACCTTTCCTTTTGGTAGCAATCGTCCATTGCTTTCGCAGGTTTGCATTTTTTGGATCTAGCATTCTTTCCAGGCATTGTTATCAATGTCTATGCCTATGACAAGAAGCTCATAATCTATCCACTACTGACCATGGACAATGAAAAAGAACATGTCGATTTGCTTTATATTAAAACAAAAACACCCATTACTGTTTAATAAACGATTTAAACAGCCTAGTAGGCATGCAGCTTACTCGATATCAACATAAAATATGGCTTTGTAAGCGTTGCTTAACTCACTACAGAACTGAAGATCTTCGAAAACTACTCAAAAATTACTACAAGAACTAAATAAGTAAACTTTTTTATTGCGTAGTAACAATTTTTGACATGTCATGCAATCGTCAACATAATATAAGTATAATATATAAAATGTATTAAAATTCTAAAACTAAACAACAAATTTTCATTCACTCCACATTCAAATACATATATTTCTAACATTCATACAGCCACAATCACACTGCCTTCCTGTCCTGCTATTTAATCTTAATCTTCCCAGCGACTCATCATGAACTCATCCACAGAATAGAACGCTTTAGACACCAAGAGGTGTCTAAGTCGAGTTTTGAATTGAGTTTGGTTATTAATTGGAAATCCTTCAGGGAGTTTGTTGATTAGTCTGACACCAACCTGATGTGGCATGTGGTCTGATAGTGCCAATTTATGTTGTTGTGTTCGGAGGTTGTCCCTGCCTCTAGTATAGTATTGGTGAACGTTTCTGCCACGAATCAAGGAAGAACGTGATCTGCAGTATAGTATCACCTCATACATATAAAGGCAAGGTAAAGTCAGCAATTTTAACTCCCTAAAAGAATTCCGGCACGACTCTCTGTGGTTCAATTTAGCAATTATTCTGACAGCCTTTTTTTGAAGTTTAAAAACTCTTTCCATTTTGCTTTTTGCACAACCTCCCCAAAGTCTCACTCCGTATGCCAGATGTGAATGTACCATGCCATAGTAGGCCATGATTAAGACGTTAGGCACACAGAACTTTGCAAGATTGCGCAATGCATATATGCCTGAAGCAACTTTACCACAAACGTAGTCTTTATGGTCGTCCCATGTCAGTCCCATATCAAGGAACATTCCAAGGAATTTTGTAGAATTTACCACCTCTAAAAGAGTTTCATCCAAGAAGACATGAGGTTGAGAATGGAGTTCCTGCTGTCGGAGACAAAAACTGATTACGTTGGATTTGGTTTGGTTTGATTTTAGATTCAGTTCACTGAAATGTTGAATGCAAGAACTTAGCTCTATAAAAGCTGTGATTTATAATTCTTTGGATGTTTTTCCTTTAATACAGAGAGTCGTATCATCGGCATATTGAATCAGTTCTTCATTCTGGATCACTGTATTCAATCTGCAGACATAGATTAAAAAAAGAAGTGGCCCTAGGACCGAACCCTGGGGGACTCCATGAAGCATTCTATTTTTATTTGAAGTTACATTTGAAATCTGTACACACTGGTTCCGATCTTTAAGATACGAAGTTAGCCAGCTGTGTGAAAAAAAGAAAAAAAAAACTCCAGATTTTTCTAAAAGGTGCAACAGTGTCTCATGATGCACACAATCAAATGCTTTGGAGAGGTCAAGAAAAATACCAAGCACTTGTTCTTTACCCTCCAAGCCATCGACAACAGTGTCTAAAAGTTTATTAATTGCATCAATTGTGGATCTTTCCTTTCTAAATCCAAATTGCTCTGGATTCAATAAATTGTGACTCTTAATGAAGCTTGAAATTCTATCATAGAAGATTCTTTCGTAAATCTTACTAAAGACAGGAAGAATTGAAATTGGACGATAATTGCTCTTGAGTAAAGGGTCGTCTTTTTTGTAAATTGGAATAACTTTTGCTGTCTTCAAAAGTGACGGAAAACGTCCTGATTCAAATGAAAAATTTATCAATTTTGTGAGTGGCTTCAGCAAGTGCTGACAGCACTTTTAAAAGCCATACAGACAACCCATTGGCATCGCAGGTTTTTTTTGGGGCGTAGTCTCTGAATGGCACTAGCCACCTCCTTCTCACATACCGGGGTCAAGGCCATAGATGCAACTGGTTCTAAAATATAGTTTATGAATTGGGGTTTGTTATACATTGTGTCCGGTAAAGCTACAGTGGTAAAATATTTGTTAAATTCTTTTGCTACAGTTAATTTATCTTGAACTATTTCTTCACCAATTTTTATTTCAATCGGTTTGGATTTATTGAATAATTTTGACTGTTGTGCTGACGAGTTGATAATTTTCCAAGCTGTTTTTGAAAAATTCTCACTATTGCTCAAAACTTTATTGGCATCATAGGCTTTAGCAGCTTGTATGACTTTTCTATAAATTCTCCTATATCTTCTGAAAAAGGTTCTGAAATTTTCGTTTTGGGTTGTTACAAATATTTTATTAAAGAATTTGAGTTTTTCTCGTGAAATAAGAATTCCCTTGGTTATCCAAAAACAATTTTTCGGGCTTTTTTGACTGTTTTGCATTCTTGAAAGGACAGGCTATGTCTAAATAATAAAAAAATCCATTGTGAAAAGCATGATACATGTCATCAACATTATCATAGCTATTTAAGTAGTGCCATGTCTCACGTTTTAACAGATTATTGAGTAGACTGGCGTTTTGGGAATTAATTTTCCTGGCAATATTAACTGGTGAAGATTGGGCTTCCAGAGTGCATCCACGAACCACAACCCCGAGTGCATAATGATCAGATACGGCAGTGTTCAAAACAGAGACTATCGCAAGAGGTATGTTAGTAATTACGTTGTCGATGGCAGTACTCGACATAGCAGTCACTCGTGTAGGTGAGTTCACCGACCAATTTAAATTGAAAGTACTTAAGATATCGCGAAGTCGCTGGGTGAGGGGGCAGGTGGGTTCCATTACATTAATGTTGAGATCTCCTAGTAACAAAAACTTAACTGATTTTGAAAATAATATACTTAATAGGAACTCTAACTTGACAAAGAAAGAGTGGTTACAGCCATTAGGTGATCTGTATAAGCCGATTATACATACTTTCCCTAAGGAGTTTGATAAAACTTTAACACCATTGGCCTCAAAGTCAAAATCTGTACTATTTTCAACTATAAATGGCTCAAATTTTAATGATTGCTTTACAAAAAGTGCTACACCTCCCCCCTTATTGTTTTTTCGACAAAAATAACTGGCTAATTGAAATTTCGTAATTTGGAAATGATTGATGGTTTCATGCCTGAAACCGTGTTCAGAGACTACGAACACATCTGGTTGCAGCTCATCACAAATAAGCGAAAGCTCGTCTATTTTATTAGTAGCAATTTGAGCATTTTGGTGAACCAGTTTAATTGTTCCCGGGGAAAACTGTAATTTTGAGTCATTGAAAACAAACTTTTTCTGCGTGTTGTTATATTTTGATGTATCCTGTATCGTAGCAGAACAGGAAGGTGAATTTACTTTGTCAAGGTTAGTTAGTGTAGTCCGGAGGCTTGAGGAGGGTTTCCTAAAAAATTACTCTTTTTTATCTGAACCAAGTCAAAATTTACATTAAGATGTTCATTCGAAATGCCTTCGTTTGAAGAACTCCGCTTCACTGCTTCAGCAAAGGTCTCGTAGGGCAGTGTGATTGGGCCCGTGAGTGTGGTTGAAACTAAATGTGACACACGTGGCTCAGTAGAGGCGGTAGTTGTCTTCATATCCTTGGGGTCGTGGTGTTAGGGAGTAGGATGTGGTGGTCGATGTAGGTAACTCAGCCTCCCCACTATGAGACCAGCTAGTAGTCGCTTTCCACTCGCTCTCAAATGTAGACCATGGGAAGTGTAGTGCTTCCGGGAAATAAAGCCTAAGTCTAGCCATTCAACGCCCTCATGACGACTACAAAGCTCCTTGATATAGTGGTTGACTCGAGAGATAACCCTGTGAATGGGACTTGTAAGTGGCAGATCGTATCTGGTTGGTAGAGAGCACACCAGCACTCTAGAAGTCTACCTACATCTCTCAACAATTTCTTCAATATGTTGGAATATGGTGTTTTGTCTTCCAGCAGACACGTCGTTGGTCCCGGCGAGTAGCACCAGACAGTTAGCATCGGGGTTAGTTGTCTTGGTTGTGGTTGAAGGAGCAATGCCAAGGAGCCCCGCTCCGGGCTTGCAGATACCGGTGATGTGGGAGTTGTGTGATATTCTCTCAGTCATCAGCGAAGCAATTCGTCGAGCGTGGCTGTCACCGACTACAGATACATTTGCAAATGGAATTTTTACCCTGGAATCATTCTTGGATGTAGTACTTGCAGCTGCCTTTTGTTTGGGGTGTTTGGCGGTGGATGTAGTTTGGTTGTGTTTTTTATTTTGTTTTACTTTTGACTTTCTGTGGTAGGAAACTGTAGGGAACGCTGTTTCCTCGGAATTAATGTTTTGAAGAATTTCAAAACTATTCTGTAGAGTGAGTGCGGTTGTTGCTGGAGTGGTGTGCTTGGGGCGATTGTGACTTGTGTTTAATTGTTCCGATAAACACCTAAAGTTGTCATTTGAGTATTTAGTATGGCATTCCAATAAATTTGCGTGTTCAGTTTTGTTTGAATGCCTAATATCTTGTATATTTCCGTATTGTTTAGTGAGATCTTCTTCCATCTCAGAAATTTGATTATTTTTTACTTTTATGTCTTCTTCAAAGCCTCTTATCGTGCAAATCATGTTTTTAGCTTCTTCTTTTAAAATGTCATACTTTTTTTGTAAACTACAGTTCTTATCTTCAAGCTTTAATATTTTTGATTGTAATTCATTGACCGTCCTTTTCAGATAATCATTCTCGGCTATGGTACATTTGTATTTATCTTCAAAGAGCTGGTACTCCCCTACGTTGGATTTTAGGTGACATTGCACTCCGAAATCATTGGTGGTGAGGCTGACTCTTTCGCCGTTAAACTGGACCGATTTGTCACTAGAAGCACGGGCTTTAATTGTGAGTCCATTTGTCAAGGGTTTCACTAAAGGTGACGGTAGAAATACATTTTCCGTATATTCAAGTAGTCGTTTGTCCGACTCTATTGAATGGTCCAAGATAGCCTGCCTGTTTTGTTGGAGGTCTGATAATTGTTCCTTGAGAGCGTTGTTCTCTGCTAAACAGCTCTGAGGTCGTAGGATATGTACACTGTTCTTGATGTATTACAACTGGCGATGTATTAGCTGCTTTTTCGTGAGTATCTTTATCAGGTATGGGAGTAATTGGCGAAACAACCATTGTTTCCGTAGTAGTAGTGAGGGAGCGTTGGTGGCCCTTGGAAGATAGCGTTGGTGACATGGCCCTCATAGTAACTGGGTGTGGCCCCGAATGAGTCTCATTTGCATTATGGATAGCATTTTTTTCGCTATTTGTTCGTATGGATGCTTTGCAGCTTTTCCCCAGGCAACGCCAAACAATCTCCCCGCTCTTGACGGAATAACATTCTCGATATTTGTAGTTGTTATATACTACAGTGTCCTTTCCTATTTTAGATACTTCTAAAATGAAAGACATTATACTATCATAAATTATATATTGTCAATAGCTGGGGAAATTTTTGTTTACTTTAAATTGGTGATTAATAAAACTAAATAAATAAAATCCGTGGTTTCCAAATTCCTGTTTAGTTTATTGGAAGGCAAAAAGTAAAGGGGTCATAAGGAGTCGAACTTGGGTCCTTGTACTTCGTAGACTTTTACGATAGTGATATCACCACTTTAGTTGATAAGATAAGTGGTCACCAGTTATTCAAGTGTTTAGCTTCCTTAAAGTTGCTGCAGCGTGTGATTAGTGCGTGCTGTGATTCTAACCTCACAAAACTACGATGAATGCAACATTGTCAGTTTACTTACATAATAGGTGACCGATTGTTCGGAATTGTACTCGAACCACTAACCACAATATATATGCACGATCAGTAGAGTGTTTATCAGTAAGCGCGTTAAATAAACTACATTAAATTAGGTAAAACAACGGAACGAAACGTCATATGTCTGCACAAACAGGGGCCTCCCCCACTCCCTCCCTATGACGCAATTCGAATTGAGATGCCCAAGGAAGGAGAGACAATCAAGTTTAAAGATTATAATAAATCCATGAAAGTCCCGTTTACCAATCATGCAGATTTTGAATACAAGCTTTTACCAATACAACAAAATATTGATGATAGTGATGCAGATCCTAACTACGGACCGAAGAGAAAATACACCGAGAAATACCAAAAACATAAACCAGTCAGTTTTGCTTATTATATTGTGAGCACCGGCGATGACTACCAGCAACCAATAAGCTACTTTAGAACTGATGCAACTCAAGTATTTGTGAAAAAAATCATCCCTGAATCAAAGAAAATTAACCAATTGTACTCAAAATCAGCTGCTAACCAATGCATCTCACCGAAGAGAACCAACAAGTCATCGTCAAAGCTCAATTCTGTCATATTTTTGGAAAGCCCTACGAAGAAGAAAGATAAAATGTTTAGAGGTCATGATCATCTGACTGGACAGTTCAGAGGGATGGCTCATAACCAATGCAATCTCAACTATAAGAAGCCCAAATTTATTCCAGTTTTTATGCACAATCTCAGTGGCTATGACACGCATTTATTTATCAACATTTTTGGTCTCAACAACGAGAGGATTAGGTAATCCCTAACAATGAAGAGAGATATATTTCATATACCGTCCAAGTCTATGGAGGAGTGCAATTGAGATTTTTAGATTCCCTCCGATTTATGTCTGGTAGCCTTTAGAGCCACTTAAAGAATTTATCTTCCTCACAATTCAGACATACATCAATGTTCTACTCGGATGAACGGTTGCAGCTGCTGTTGAAGAAAGGAGTATACCCTTATGACGTCATTGATAGTATGGAGAAATAAAACCTGAAAACCCGAAAAACCTGGAAACATGACATACTTGGAACGTAAAATAGGAAAAAATAGTTTATAAATGTTCAGGAGTCAAGATGGCATCAAAGGATGAACATCTGGTGCGGGAAATTAAAAGGATACAAGATACATCAAGCGAAAGCTTCGTGGAATCAAGAGCAGTTCTATGCAAACTCAGAGGTCTTTGGAAGTTCAGTATAAACCACTGATTGAACCATTGAGCTAACTGATAAAGTAGTAGATCTATAGAATGAGATAAAACACTCTTTCAACATCCTTTTGCAAATCTGCCTTTACTATTTCTTCATATCGTTTGTTTGTGGCATCACTATCTTTTACAGGGTTACCAACATCAACTAGTCTTTTATCTTAAAAATACCAAGCTTTAGGTGTTTTTGAAGGTACATTTGATGTGAAATACTTTAAGTTAACTGCATCACCTTTGTATCTTGGCCAACCTACATAGATTATTCTTGCTTGAGTTGCAGAATATAATAGTCTCGTGAGGCTTGTTTTTATCATCAGCCAATTTCCCATCTACTCTGATTTTCAATTCCTTTGGGGTATAGCCCTAAAGTTTTCAAGTTTACAGCATCTCCTTCTTACAGATATTAATTAACATATGTTTTCTATAAACTGTTTTGACTATGTGTCGCTAAGTAAAACAAACATAGTATTACTGTGGCACTATTATTTATGGTACTGAAATAAAGCTACTAAGTTAATTCTTTATAAATTATTTAATTACTACAAGATATGACAATGGCGACGAGTCAAATCATTCAGGACGTTATAAGTATTCAAAATGTTGAAGAGAATCTAAATAAATTAAAACTACTATGAAGAACTTTGAAAATGCAAATGACAAACTACAACAAATGGATTGGTACCTACACTACTGCAAAGGTGAGTGAAACAAAATCAAGACTAGAACTACTACATTCAATTTACTGTAAGATGACATCAATCCAAGACTTAATTGATTTAAATACTGAGGATGACTTCATAAATTATGAAAACACTTACAGAAGTGAATTCGATTATACTTTTATTCACTTAAAAGTTAGTTTGGAACATATCCTACAAGAAGATACAAGTGAGGTTAGCTCAGTTGAAAAAAAAACCATTCAATTATTCAATTCAGGATCTAACCTAACTGCCTCTTACCTAAACTTTGCACCACTAGATGAACAAGAAAAAATTTCCAACTTTGTAAAAAGATTAGAAATATTCATTAAATTTAAGGGAATATCTGACAATTAAATTTAAGGGAAGACTTACACTTCTACATGCTTTGTCACCCCTTGTATACCAAAAGTTATATGACCTGTGCGCATCAGATGTCCCTTTGTCTAAAACGTATGAAGAGATAGTAACGTTATTAAAAAACCACATGGAGCCACAGGCTAGTGTACTTGCTTTGCAACATAGATTCATTACAAGAGAACAAAACTTAGGTGAAACCGTTATGGAACTCTCCAGAATTACAAAAATTGTCAACAAATGTAAATTTAATTGTTCATGTGGAAAATCAATATGTGATAAACTATTAAGACTACAGTTTCCTAAAGGGCTAAAAGGTACTGAAATTAGGACTAGGTTATTACAAGATGAGAGCTTAAACCTTTCAAAGAAATTGTTGAAACTACTTCTTGTATTGAACTGGCTAAAACAGATAGTGTAATGATATCTGCAAGGACTACTAAACATGAAACATATCAAATGAAACATAGCAAAAAATTTTCAAGAGACCCTAAAGAAAAACAAACATACAGATCAAGTGATCATTCAACAGATTTTTCCTTTCTAAAAGGATAATGCTATCGCTGTGGAGACCCAGAACACAGAGCGAACGTATGTCCATGTGTAAACAAGATATGTGGCTCGTATAGTAAGGAGGGCCATGTTACCCGAATTTGTATGAGTAAAAACAAATTCACAAACAATAATAGAAATAAACCAAGTACAAATGCGCACTTTGCAGATGTAAACCTTATTACTGATGACCATACTAATATAAACGAGATAAAAATGTTTCCTGATACTAAGAAAAACGACAAATTCAGTATTGATGTGATTGTTGAGAACAAAAATATACGCTTTGAACTAGACACAGGAGCTTCTTTGACACAGATTTCCTTTAAAGATTTCAAACATATTCTGCCAAATAAAAGATTGTTTAAGACTGGTGTTAAACTGCGAACATACACAGGTGAGATCATCAGACCAAGCGGATGTACATTTGTTACTTATAATTACCGGGGACAACAGTTTATTGGCAAACTTTACGTAATTAATGAAGACGTCGATCCTGTCTTTGGCAGAGAGTGGATGAGGGAAGTAAAACTGGACTGGGCGGAGATCAGGACTGTTGTGGAAACACAAGGATAGGAACTTAATAAACTTCTAGAACAGTTCAAAAATGTTTTTGAAAATGAAATTGGTTCCATTCCTGAGTACAAAGCACAATTCATCCTTCAAGAAGGATTACATCCAATATACATAAAACCTATACAAGTACCCTATGCTTAGAAAAAAAATATTTGTAATGAAATTGAACGATTGGAGAAATTGAACATTATATCAAAAGTAGATCATTCGGAGTGGAGAACCCCAGTAGTACCGGTAGTTAATCCTAATGGGAACTTCAGGTTGTGTGCAGACTACAAAGTGACCTTGAACAAAATTATAAAGGATGAAAACCATCCTTTACCAAGAATAGAGAACATTTTCAGCTCAATGTCTGGCGGTAAATACTGCTGAACCATAGATTTATCTAATGTATATTTACACATGGTAATGGATGAGGAATCTGCAAAAAATGCGAACTCTGAGTACACACAAAGGACTGTACAAGGTCAACAGACTTATGTTTGGAGTAAAAGTAGCGCCTTCTTTATGGCAAAAACACATGGACTCAATTATACAGGGATTCGATGGTGTACAATGTTTTTTTGACGATATCCTGATCCAAGGACCGACATTTATTTGAAGAAACACTAAAGAGGCTTACAACAGTTTTAGAAATAATGCAGAAGAATGACCTACGGCTTAACAAAGATACGAGCAAAGTGTACAGTACCTTGGTCACATCATAGATGAAAGCGGATTGCACTAAAGTCCAGAAAAAATAAAAGCAATACAGAGCGCAAAGCAGCCTTCTAACGTGACAGAGCTAATATCTTTTTTAGTATTAGCAACATACTACAGCAAGTTTATTAATAGCTTTTTGGATATAGTTTACCCTCTAAATATACTTCTACAAAATAACAATCCTTTCATCTAGAGTGAAGAATTCGAGAAAAGTTTTGAAAGAGTGAAACAGAAAGTTCAACTCAGTTGCATTTCAACCCAGCTTTGCAAATCGTATTAGTACTGATGCTTCTCCAGTTGAACTCGGTGCGGTACTTTCACATCGACTAGAAGATGGTACTGAAAACCCCATAGCTTTGCGTCTCGGACCCTAAGTAAAAGTGAAGTTCGGTATAGCCAAATAGATAAAGAAGCTACAGCAATATTTTGGGGCCTTAAGAAATTCTTCTCTTATTGCTACGGTAGAAAATTCGCATTGACTACATACCACAAGCCCCTTGTTTTAATATTCGATCCCCACAGAACATCACCTACTATGGCAGGCACTAGAATTTTATCTACGCCCATTTTTTGTCAGGGTTTAATTAAAATGTCGAATTCAGGCGCACTGATTAACATTCTAATGCAGATTTTCTCTCTAGGTTTCCTGCTGAAAAACCGTCAGATGAACAAATGGACACCTCATCTATATTTCAAATTAATCAAATTCAAATATGCCCGTTACAGCAAAACAAATCGCTGAAGAAACTGCAAAAGAAGACACTCTCCGGAAAACCATTGATGTGTTAAAAAAGTAACACGTTTAAAGAATTTGGAACTAGAAGACTTTGAATACAGCTTACAAGACAGTTGCATATTTAAAGGAAGCAGAGTCATAATTCCTGCATGTCTACAGAACAAAGTAGTACAAGAATTGGCACGTTGGTCACTTAGGAATAGTTGTTAGCGAGGTCTTATTGCTACTGGAAGAACATAGACAAGGATATTGAGAACTTGGTAGGTTCATGTAAACAATGTTGTTTGAAACATATTAATCCTCCAAAAACAGATGTTCATCCATGGAAGCAACCTGAATCCCCTGGGAAAGGATCCACATTGATTTTGCCGGACCTTGCTTTGGAAACTACTGCTTTATAGTTGTCGATTCATTTTCAAAATGGGTAGGTGTGACCCAGACTAAATCCACTACATCAGAGAGGTGCATTAAGAAACTCCAAAACCTATTTTCAACTGTTGGTCTGCCTACAATCTTATTTTCGAATAATGGATCACAATTTTCTTCCCATGTGTTTCAACATGTTTCAAAGATGCATGGAATAGTTCACAAAACATGTGTTCCGTTTCAGCCACACTCTAACGGGCAAAGCAGAAAGATTTGTGCAGACCATAAAAAATCTCTCTTTGCAATGATGGACGAACAAGGAGACATGGATACGAAGATTCAACGGCTGGTTATGCAATTAAGGAAAGTTCCAAATTCAACTGGAACGAGTGCTTACAGTTTAATGTTTGGACGAAACATAAGGACATAAATTGATTTAATGATACCAGTAAGGAGTAAAGACAAACTTAATTTTTCCCCGCCATTACGAAGAGTATTTAAGGAGGGAGAGAGAGTTCAAGCTAGATGCTATACCAGAGGAAACCCTAAGTGGAAATTTGGTGTAATCATTGGAAAAGAAGGAACATCTTTATATTTAGTAAAATTGGTTAGTGGTAAGATTTGGCGGAGACATATCAACCAACTGTTGAGCTCAAAATTTAAGGGGGTGGGGAATGATAGATATTAATTAACATATGTTTTCTATAAGTTGTTATGTGTTGCTAGGTAAAACAAACATAGTATTAATATGGCATTATTATGTATGGTACTGAAATAAAGCTACTAAGTTAATTCTTTATAAATTATTTAATTACTACAAGATATGACACCTTCTTTTCCATCAGCAATATGTGTTATTGTCTTCTCTCCAAATGAATAATTTCTTGGTAATCACTACAAGAGTGGGTGGAGCACTACGTGAGACTGACTGGCCGAGGGGTGACACCCCCACCCCTACAGCCTCGAACAACACCTTTTATCGATAACAAGAGACAGAGATTCGGAGAAGGATTTTTAATGGAGATTGAGAGATCTAAAATTAATTATAAATATTGGGACGATGCAAATGAACTAGTTGGCCGTTTACGTTTGTTAATTGCATCAAAGGAGACAGGAAATACTGGTCACAATAACGAGATAATTGCCATTCTAGAAGAGCTCAAGGAAGCACGTATAATGTCAACTATCACTTGAAGACTAAGAAAACTCTGGTTTTCATAAAAATTCCACAAATTAAAAGTGTTGTCTATAAATGTATCTGTATCAGACAATTTAAAACAATTCGTTAATTCACACGTCTTTACTGGACAGGGATAGTGATCGGATGTTGGCTGGCGTATGTATTGTAAACGACCATCCATAAGGTTTGTATACCTTACTAAACATAAGCAAATCTGACTTTTATATCTATTGAAAGTCATAAAAAACAAGTCACTATAGTTAAGCATAAAATGCTATAGCTAAACTCCATATTAATATTATCTTAAATACAGCAATAAGCCTACATTAAAAATAAAATGTTATACACATACAGACCTTACTTAAATTAAATATCAAAACTTAATTTGCTAAACGGTAATTAAATAACATAAAATAACTAGAATTATCTGACATTTTTATTTCATATGGAATTGTATCATTATTATGTTTTTATTTGTTATCTCCGTTAGAACATTTGAATTAAATAAAATATTCGCTAAAAAATTACACTACGCGCAGAAATAGGTACAACTTGATTTATGAAGTTTATATACAAGTTTGTATTTTTTTTTTTTTTAATCATTCAGTATTGTGTTTTGGTAGAAACATATACACATGGTAAGTAAATACGGCAAGGGGTATTAATTGGCTGCTATAAATATTTTAAAGTGTACTGTTCATAAGAGCAGACTGATTGAGCAGTCTGGTGCCATTAATGTGTCAAAGTATTTGTTTAGTCTCAGTAGTCAGTAAACAGTAAACAACTCCCTTCCACGCGATCAAAGTCCTCAACGTTCAACATTTTTAACGTTTTCAATTTCCCATTACTCGGGCTCGCAGTTTACCTCCGTTGTTGCTTTTAACTCAACAAAACTGATTACCCATGTTTGTTTATTTTTCAGGCTCACCCAACTCGAGCTCAATCAGCTGTTTTTGCCTTGTTTACTTTTTACAGCATGTCGTTCTCAACCATCCCATTCCAACCCTGAACATGCTGGTGTTCCCCAAGTTGGTATGTTTTTGATGCGTCTAGAGATTGTGTTAGTTAAAATATACTATAAAAATATTGCATGATATTTAGTTTAATCTAATAGGATTTTGATATTCATAATAATACATAATCTTTCAGTAGCGTAGCCACGGTAGGGGGGTTCCGGGTTACAACCCCCCCCCCCCCTTGAGATTTAGAAGAGGCCCCAGAACGAGTAAGAAGGCCTCAATAAATAAAGCGATCATATCGGTTGCTGAAGTTAAAAACAGTTATCATCCGTGAAGACAAAGTAATGTTAGTGCTAGAAAAAAAAAAACACAATACACTGTAAATATATTTTTCATTTCCAAACATTAACAACTTGTAAAACCGTTGAAATCTCTGGTAAATCAGTGTACTCTACTGTATATTAAAGATAAAGTAAATCAATTTCGAAGCACTTCAAAATGAACGTTGACATTACCTGGAAATATTTTGGTGAAGTGGAATCATACATTTTTTGTGAAGTGTAATAAATATTTATATTTTATTTGCAAGTACTAAACTGTTAACAAATTTAGCAGCTCTAATATATGTTAGAGAGATCAGGTTTTATTTTTTAAGTAGTTAAAATCAAGTGGTAAATTTTTGTCGTTAATTCGGGTAACACGGTCAAGAGCCATTAACGATATACAATACAGTACGATATACGATATAGTAACACGTGCAGGGCGCCGCTTTCTACATGAGTAATAAAAGAAACAATCAGTTGTCTCGGTCAAGAGCCATACGATATAGTAACACGTGCAGGGTGCCGCTTTCTACATGGTTAATAAAATAAACCAACAGTTGTCTCGGTCAAGAGCCATACGATATAGTAACACGTGCAGGGTGCCACTTTCTACGTGGGTAATAAGATAAACCATCAATTGTCACGGTCAAGAGCAATACAATATAGTAACACGTGCAGTGTGCCGCTTTCTACGTGGGTAATAAAATAAATCATCAGTTGTCACGGTCAAGAGCCATACGATATAGTAACACGTGCAGGGTGCCGCCTTCTACGTGGGTAATAAGATAAACCATCAATTGTCACGGTCAAGAGCCATACGATATAGTAACACGTGCAGGGTGCCGCTTTCTACGTGGGTAATAAAAGAAACAATCAGTTGTCTCGGTCAAGAGCCATACGATATAGTAACACGTGCAGGGTGCCGCTTTCTACGTGGGTAATAAAATAAACCAACAGTTGTCTCGGTCAAGAGCCATACGATATAGTAACACGTGCAGGGTGCCGCTTTCTACGTGGGTAATAAAAGAAACAATCAGTTGTCTCGGTCAAGAGCCATACGATATAGTAACACGTGCAGGGTGCCGCTTTCTACGTGGGTAATAAGATAAACCATCAATTGTCACGGTCAAGAGCCATACAATATAGTAACACGTGCAGTGTGCCGCTTTCTACGTGGGTAATAAAATAAATATCAGTTGTCACGGTCAAAAGCCATACGATATAGTAACAAGTGCAGGGCACCGCTTTCTTCATGGTTAATAAAATAAACCAACAGTTGTCTCGGTGAAGAGCCATACGATATAGTAACACGTGCAGGGTTCCGCTTTCTACGTGGGTAATAAAATAAATCATCAGTTGTGACGGTCAAGAGCCATGCGATATAGTAACAAGTGCAGGGCACCGCTTTCTACATGGTTAATAAAATAAACCAACAGTTGTCTCGGTCAAGAGCCATATGATATAGTAACACGTGCAGGGTGCCACTTTCTACATGGTTAATAAAATAAACCAACAGTTGTCTCGGTGAAGAGCCATACGATATAGTAACACGTGCAGGGTTCCGCTTTCTACGTGGGTAATAAAATAAATCATCAGTTGTGACGGTCAAGAGCCATGCGATATAGTAACAAGTGCAGGGCACCGCTTTCTACATGGTTAATAAAATAAACCAACAGTTGTCTCGGTCAAGAGCCATATGATATAGTAACACGTGCAGGGCACCGCTTTCTACATGGTTAATAAAATAAACCAACAGTTGTCTCGGTCAAGAGCCATGCGATATAGTAACACGTGCAGGGTTCCGCTTTCTACGTTGGTAATAAAATAAACCAACAGTTGTCACGGTGAAGAGCCATACGATATAGTAACACGTGCAGGGTGCCGCTTTCTACATGGTTAATAAAATAAACCAACAGTTGTCTTGGTCAAGAGCCATATGATATAGTAACACGTGCAGGGTGCCACTTTCTACGTGGTTAATAAAATTAATCAACAGTTGTCTCGGTGAAGAGCCATACGATATGGTAACACGTGCAGGGCATCGCTTTCTACATGGTTAATAAAATAAACCAACAGTTGTCTCGGTGAAGAGCCATACGATATAGTAACACGTGCAGGGTTCCGCTTTCTACGTTGGTAATAAAATAAACCAACAGTTGTCTCGGTGAAGAGCCATACGATATAGTAACACGTGCAGGGTGCCACTTTCTACGTTGGTAATAAAATAAACCAACAGTTGTCTCGGTGAAGAGCCATACGATATAGTAACACGTGCAGGGTGCCGCTTTCTACGTTGGTAATAAAATAAACCAACAGTTGTCTCGGTGAAGAGCCATACGATATAGTAACACGTGCAGGGTGCCGCTTTCTACGTTGGTAATAAAATAAACCAACAGTTGTCTCGGTGAAGAGCCATACGATATAGTAACACGTGCAGGGTGCCGCTTTCTACGTTGGTAATAAAATAAACCAACAGTTGTCTCGGTGAAGAGCCACACGATATAGTAACACGTGCAGGGTGCCGCTTTCTACGTTGGTAATAAAATAAACCAACAGTTGTCTCGGTGAAGAGCCATACGATATAGTAACACGTGCAGGGTGCCGCTTTCTACGTTGGTAATAAAATAAACCAACAGTTGTCTCGGTGAAGAGCCATACGATATAGTAACACGTGCAGGGTTCCGCTTTCTACGTTGGTAATAAAATAAACCAACAGTTGTCTCGGTGAAGAGCCATACGATATAGTAACACGTGCAGGGTTCCGCTTTCTACGTTGGTAATAAGATAAACCAACAGTTGTCTTGGTGAAGAGCCATACGATATAGTAACACGTGCAGGGCACCGCTTTCTACATGGTTAATAAAATAAACCAACAGTTGTCTCGGTGAAGAGCCATACGATATAGTAACACGTGCAGGGTTCCGCTTTCTACGTTGGTAATAAAATAAACCAACAGTTGTCTCGGTGAAGAGCCATACGATATAGTAACACGTGCAGGGTGCCACTTTCTACGTTGGTAATAAAATAAACCAACAGTTGTCTCGGTCAAGAGCCATACGATATAGTAACACGTGCAGGGTGCCGCTTTCTACGTTGGTAATAAAATAAACCAACAGTTGTCTCGGTGAAGAGCCATACGATATAGTAACACGTGCAGGGTGCCGCTTTCTACGTTGGTAATAAAATAAACCAACAGTTGTCTCGGTGAAGAGCTATACGATATAGTAACACGTGCAGGGTGCCGCTTTCTACGTTGGTAATAAAATAAATCATCAGTTGTGACGGTCAAGAGCCATGCGATATAGTAACAAGTGCAGGGCACCGCTTTCTACATGGGTAAAAAAATAAACCATCAGTTGTCACGGTAAATTCTATCTGGAGGGTCAAAAATGACAAGGTTTGACAGACAAACTTGTTACACCGCACATGCCGGCCAGTCGTGATTGGATTAATGAGTAGTTTTACGGGAGTAACACAATAACAGACCCGGAGGCTGGCCAACCTGCAATAAAATGGCCAATTGTTCGCAAAAACTGGGCTCAGATCTCCCCCACCCCACCCAACACGTACACAAACGGTGTTCAGCCGCTTTCCACGCTTTGTTAATGATTTACAGGTTTAATTAATTTTAAACAGCCCTACTACAATAAAGTTAAAATTACCTGATAATACCGCACCCCTTCTACCACCTGCAACCCAACTTCCTTTATCACGCCACAGATTTATTATCTGCCAGAAGGTTGCCTTTGTTGATACATTACTGTTGTAGGTAATACGCCCCACTTTTATCCCTTACTATGTTTACTTTTACTTAATTTGTGCTATGAAAATAAATGTATTAAATTAAGTGTAGTATGATGAAAATGATGGAACCATGGTAAAAATCCAACCCGACTCGAAATTGTATCTACATATCTATATACAGTTTACAAATTGTATTCTGACAAAAACATATGTCTTTTATAGATTGCTATTATATTATTGAGACGAAAAACTATATTATATGATTTTGACTGCTCTGAAAAACGTTTAAGTAGTACTGGGTTAATATTTTTCAGGAAATTCAAACAATTGTTTTGTCTTCTCTCATGATTATATTATTGAGCACAAAGACACTAAAATTGCCAGTGTCTCATATAATAACTATCATTTCATGTAGATAGTGTGGTCCATAGGGATTTACATGAAGTTACAAGTAGAGTTTTCTCATGTTTTGTAAAACTCTTGTGTTTACGAAAATGCTTTTATAAAAACATATTTTTCAATAGACTGAGTTAGTTTCCAGCATTAATGTTTTTCTAAAGGTATAACTTAATAAAAACAATACTTAAACACTTTTCTGTGCATTGTTTGAAACACGTAAAATTTAATGCAATGTTAAATAGAATTTAATGTAACAAATAAAAACCAAATACAGGCAGAGAGAAAATAAATTGAAATGTTTATACGATAGTTCACGTTTCTTTTTACCCTATGAACAATTTCACAAAGAGTGGAAGCACTCTGTAGATGTTCGTTCAACAAATTTTATTATCATTAATTGTGCTGTAACTATTAGTGTTTAGGTGTAGATGTTCCGAACGAGTCCACAGTTTAATGTATAAACAGAAAATTACTACAATCTGGACCAATTTAAAACGCAACTTGTACCAATCACTTAATAATATTACTGGCCTCTATGCACATGCACCTGCCAAAAGTCAAATATCAGGTGATATTGTCTAACCATTGTAAACGGTGGTGTGAACCCCGTCAACACGCTTCACCCCTATACCTAAAATTAAATCCCCAGTTGAACTCATGATGCTATGCAGAACGGTTCGCTCGGCGTCGCGATTGCCGTGACCTCTCTTATAGTGAATAATTTTGGTTTCATTAGTCAGTGATCGTGTTTTTTCGTCTCTCAATCTCTCTACTCTCAATCTACTCCACATTTAATTCAAGGTAAACTCTATTCAGTGAGGTGTTGTGCTATAAACTGACCGCTGGACAACATCGACACCCCAGGCCTGGTGGATCCATCTCTACGGTCATCTCAACTCTTCTTCATCTCAACTTCTTCGCTCCAAAATATGTACTATCTCCTCTAAAAGGTACAGTTGGTTCGTTTTCATTACTTTCTACTTATAAAACGCATCTCCCTGTGATCGTTCGTGGTAACGTCTTTTGTAGTGTTTCCTCTACTAACGTGGATGTTAGTTGGTCCTCCGAAAAGGCACTAAGCTTTAAAAATCTCTCAAAACGCCCTCAATACTAAATATTGATTATATATACAATGTACTATACTATTAAACAATGTACAATTGCATGAGTAAACAATGACTACTCAGCTGTCCAATGACAACACTTTATCAGTTCAACGTAACTGCTTCAACTCCATCTTCAACCCCTTTAGAACCTATTCAAATTGTTGAAGATGACATGCAGAATTATGTAACACGTTTTCAGGGTAGTAGTGATATTGCCTTTGGACACTGCATTTCAGCAGATTTCCAGGATCAAAGACACATGAGTAGAGGTGTAGCAGTAGTTTTTAGAAACGAATTCGGCAGACCAACTTCTTCAGATCTGGCCAGCAGCAATCTCTCACTTCAGCATAGTAAATATGGCGCAGCAGTGTACGGACTCATTACTAAGCCAACATACAACAGTAAACCATCTGATGAGGACTACAATGCAGCTTTTCAATCACTTATTTTAGATCTTAAACTTAAAAAAATTACTTATTTGTTCCCCCATGGGATGCATGAGAGATGAGATTGCCCCTCAACTGTTTGCTAGGAATATTGTGAAGCTTCACCGCAGTACCAGTGCCTCAGTCAACATAGTCATACGGGATGAGAGGGCCACCAGAACGCTTCGAAATGGGCTTAAGCATCATGAGTTTGTGGCTTTGATAAGGAGTTGCATCACCCAAGAAATGAGCAAGAGAAGTTCCATAGTTCCAGTCCAGATGTCAAGCTTGGGAGAGCACCTACAACCAGCATCAGAGAGAGATGTCATACCAGTGACAGCTGCAGAGTTACCACTTGTGTCAGTTTTGACTGGAGATACTCACAGTGAAATACAAAGCTCCTGTAAAGCAAGAGTAATAGTAGAAGATAAAAAAAGTTCTCTTAAGGGGGGGTTATCCAAAGCCACAGAGGTCAATGATTTAAACTCCCAACCCATTGCCTTAAAGGAATCGACTTAAAAATACCTAAACATAAAGAAATTAATCTCTTTGATAACAATTCAGAAATATTATCTAATTATCTTAATTTTCTGTTTTTAAATGTCCAAGGTCTTGATAAAAAAACTGCTGTTTTGGAAAGTTTCCTGATTGGCTTACATGGTATTCAGTTTATATGTCTTACCGAGCACTGGCTGAAAAAAGATGAAATTGACGCTTCCAATCCGCAAGGCTTTTATTGTGCAGCCTCCTATAGTAGGTCTGAACACATAAGAGGAGGTTCTTTAATATTCGTACGCGATAATTTATGTGTAAAGGAATTTAATATATTTAATTTCTGCCAGGAATTTAACTTTGAAGCCTCAGCCATTATTGTTGAGGAAATAAAACTTATAGCTGTTTCTTTATACCACTCTCCCTCGGGTGATGCGTATGAGTTTATTAAAACACTTGACAACCTTCTTGAGTTTTTGGGCTCCTGGTCCAGCTACACTATTATTGTAGGGGGTGATATTAACTCAAAATTTGATGTAAATACAAATAAAAAAACCGTAACTATCTTCAAAAATATATTGAGGCAGCATAATTTTTATTGTCTTAATAAGGCTGCGACAAGAGGCTATAACTGCCTCGACAACGTATTTATTAACAGTCCAGTCAATAAAACATCATGCAAAATTATTCCATTTCCTTATTCAGATCATGATGGTATTCTTCTATGCTTCCACGCTAACAACAAGCAAACACCTAAAACGTCCACTTTCTCTGCCAATAAATCTACATTCATTATTCCAAAATCGGTTTATAACGATATATCACTCCATTTACACTCTTACGACTGGGACCATTTGCTATCAGAGTACCGAGGCAAAGGAGCTACCTGTTTTTCAACACCTTTTCTCTTTAATTTTAAATAACATCAACTTTTATAAAAAATTAAAGCTACTTAAGTCAAATAAACCTACTAAGCCGCGTCCTAACTGGTTTTCACCAGATCTACTAAAGATGAGAGACAGGCTGTTTTTTCTACATGGTGTGGCAAAAAGCACCGATAATAAGGCTGTCAAGCACAGCTTTGCTACCCTAAAAAAACAGTACAGAAAATCCATTAAGGAAGCAAAGACTTCTCAAAATATAAAATACATTGAGCGCAGCAAAAATAAATGTAAAGCTGCTTGGAACGTTATCAGGAGCAATCAGGGAACATTAAAACAAGATCAAATATGTTTCACGCCTAATGAGTATAATGATTTCTGTATTGAGTCTGTCTCCGAATTAAAAAACAAAATGAATAATTTTAAATCTAATGTTGACAACTGTTGTGTCTTTCTAAATCGCTCTGACGTAACTCCAGTTGCCTTTAGTTGGACTGCCATTACACCAGATGACGTGCTTTCAGCTAGTAAACGCCTCAGTAATTCGGACAGCAGTGACATATACTGCATGTCAAATAATCTCATTAAATTCATTCTCCCAAGTTTTGTCAATCCCCTTACTTCCTGCATAAATCTATGTCTGAAGGAAGGAGTTTTTCCTGATCCACTAAAAATCTCTAGAGTGTGCCCAGTATATAAAAAAGGGCCAAAAGATAAGCTAGACAGCTATCGCCCGATATCAATTATTCCAATCTTATCCAAATTAATTTAAATTTTAGTTTTTGACCAGATTAATGAATTCTTTGAAAGAAACCAATTTTTAAGCACATCACAATTCGGATTCAGGAAAGGCAAATCTACATCAAATGCAATTGACAGTCTTATTAGAACTATTATTCAAACGTTTGAAAATAAAAATCTTGCCCAGGCCACCTTCTGTGACCTGAGCAAAGCATTTGATTGTGTGAATCATAGCGACCTTTTCAAAAAATTATCTTATTATGGTGTGAACGGGTTACCTCTAAATTTTTTCAAGTCATATCTTACAAATCGCAAACAAAAAACTTGTATAAATGGCCAATGGTCGAATGAAGTCTCTTTACATTGTGGAGTTCCCCAAGGGTCCGTACTTGGCCCTTTTTATTTTTAATATGCATAAATGACCTCCCTCAATGTTTGTCTGCATCTTCTACTATATTGTACGCTGACGACACAACATTTGTCAACATGGTAAAGACATAGAAGAAATTAAATTACTATCTGAAAACACTATTATGAATGTATCCAAATGGTTCCAGGCCAATGGATTTCTTCTAAATAATGATAAGACAAAAAATATATTGTTTAGCGTGAGATCAGGTTCAGTCAATTATAATTGCCTCAACAACTTCTCATCTAGTGTTTTTGGGTGTTTTCATTGACCAGAATCTAAATTGGAATGAACATATAGAGCATATATCCAATAGGCTGTCAAGAGTAATTTACCTCTTAAGGCGTTTAACATCTTGTGTTACCATAAATTATGTAAAAATAGCATATTACGCTTATTTCCAATCTATTTTTAGATATGGTCTGATTTTCTGGGGGAATTCCAAACGAATTAAGGAAATATTAGTTATCCAAAAAAAGCAATAAGAGTAGTTTCAGAATCAAGTTTATTTGAACATTGCAAACCCCTTTTTCAGTATTTGAAAATTCCAACTATTATTAACTTATACCTATTCGATCTCATTTCCTATGTTTTTCAAAATCCTCATTTGCTACATTTTAATTACAAAAATCATTCTCACAACACCAGACAGAAACTGAACACATCAATACACTTTTCTAGATTGACGAAGTCTCTTGATAGCCATGTGGTATTGTGCTTGAAAGTATACAATTTCCTTTCCCATTTAGTTTTGAAGTACAGTCAAAAACAATTTTTAACTAAGTTTTACATATGGCTCCTGGAAAACCCCTTCTATTCTGTAGATGAATTTTTTACTCTGAACCACATTGATTTCTAACCTTTTATTACGTCATAAGACATTATTAAAATATATATTGTATTTCATTTATCTATTTTGTTTTTTTAATGTTGAACAAATGTTTAAACTTAGTTTAGTTTAAAATTAAGATGATTTGACATTGTCCATAATTGTAAACAATTTGACGGCAAATAAATGAATTATTATTATTATTATCCAGCTGATCTACTCAGCCGACGGGGCGCTGAGAGACTGCGAGTACGTGCGTCAGCGGCGGGCCGTCCGGTCGTTCCTGGAGAGTGTACACACCACGGTGGAGTCCCGGGGGAACGTCACATCCCTGGACGGCGGGGACCTGGAGCTGGCCAGCTGGATAGACTACGGACTCCTGAGGCGGGAGTGCCGCAGGAACCATCGCCTCATGAGGCGAATAGCACGTCGCCGATCGCACGGCTCGGACCTCCAGAAGCGGAGGGTTCCTGGTACCAAATGGTGCGTTAAGGGTTACTCCGCCACAAAGTACCACCAACTGGGTGGGTTCAGTGCAGTACCGGCTGCCTTGAAGTACTACTTCAACGAGAATGAATCACACAATTAATGTCCTTTGAGTTGGGCGGCAGGCCGATAAAATGTAGGTCTTCTAATTTATAGGTAATGGAAAGACCTTAGCTGCAGGGCATGTTAAGGTTCCCTGAGCTGTCTTCAGTTGGACGACACGAACCATGCCGTCTGAGCCAGGATGGACCGCAGTGATGCGAGCTAGCGGCCATGTGAGTGGTGGAGTGGAGTTGTGGACCAACACCAGATCATCGACCTTGAGGTTGTCTTGTGGAGCAGTCCACTTTGAGCGTTGTTGAAGAGTGTGCAGGTACTCTAGTTGCCATCTATGCCAAATTCGTTGGTGGAAGGCTTGGATGAGCTGCCAGTGATGGAGACGATTAGAGGGCACTTCTCGCAGATTAGGTTCTGGAAGCGCTGCAAGTGGAACACCGATGAGGAAGTGTCCAGGAGTTAGAGCTGAGAGTTCTGCGGGGTCCGTAGACAGGGCCATCAGAGGACGAGAATTTAACATCGCTTCAACTTGCGTGGTAAGTGTGATAAATTGAGACAAAGTGAGTATAGATTCTCCCATAACTCTTCTTAAGTGGTGTTTGGCGCTCTTTACTGCGCTTTCCCATAAGCCACCTTGATGTGGTGCAGCGGGTGGATTGAAATGAAAGTTGATGCCACGTGGAGATGTATAATGATCTATTTTTTCTTGAGCTTCATAAGATCTGATGGAGTCATAAGTTAATTTTCGTAAAATTGTATTAGCACCCACAAAATTAGTTCCACAATCAGAAAATATGTCTGAGCAAAGCCCACGACGGGACACAAAACGAGTTAGAGCGGCTATAAAGCCTTCTGTTGTGAGGTCAGTGACTACTTCAAAATGTACTGCTTTTGTAGTCATACACAGATACGCCTTGATTTGTCGCAAAGCTCTTAAGTTGTGAACTCTTACATTGAATGGTCCTGCATAATCTATGCCAGTGGACAAAAAGGGCCGAGACGGAGTTACTCTGGAGATTGGAAGATCTCCCATGAGTGGTGTCTTGTTTCGAGGCTTATTCTTAAAATAGGTTATGCATTTAAATATGCGAGTTCGTATGATGCTTCTTGCAGACAATATCCAAACTTGCCGAGCTAACAAAGCCTGAGTCAATTGGGGTCCAGAGTGTAAATGTATTTTGTGAATGTAGTCTATAAAGAGATCTACTACTGGATCCTATTTAGGTAGTATTACCGGATGACAAGCATCTTGAGGTAAGTAGCTGTGAGATAAGCGACCTCCTACACGGATAAGACCGTCAGGATCTAAAAAAGGAGTCAATTTTCTTAACTTTGATGAGCAAATCTTTCCTTGATTTAGAAGTTAAATGTCATCAGAGAAAGTATTAATTTGAACGAGTCTGAAAATTTTGAGTTTGGCATTTTTGAGTTCTTGAGCAGAAATAACACCAGAATGTTTGTCTTTTGAACAACAATTATATATAAATCGTTGTATATAAGCCATCACGATGTTGAGTTTGTCCCAGGAGGAAAATCTTTTTAACAGATTCCATTCTTCAGGGGTTGTAGACGTGAGTACAGTGAGAGGTGTATTTTTAACTTCTTGAGAGAGATCTAAATTAACAGGAGTGAATCGGAGATTAGGCCACTGTGAATTTGAAAAATTTAACCATTCGGGGCCATGCCACCAGAGAGGATGATTTACAAGTTGTGAGGCCAGAATGCCTCGAGAAGCGCAATCAGCAGGGTTTTCTGTGCCCTTAATGTGACGCCATTTTTCAGAGAGGATTAATTCTTGGATTTGTGCTACCCGATTTGCTACATACGTCTTTAGACGGTATGGGGGGGTTTGTATCCATGTTAG
The DNA here is from genome assembly GCA_035578905.1 of Stictocephala bisonia. Classification (NCBI taxonomy): domain Eukaryota; kingdom Metazoa; phylum Arthropoda; class Insecta; order Hemiptera; family Membracidae; genus Stictocephala; species Stictocephala bisonia. The sequence goes on along the minus strand of JAQJVL010000479.1, from coordinate 151,288 downwards.
CACTACTGATGAGTCACACCATAGATATGTGTAGTCAATAGTCAGATGTCTAAATTGATCTATACAATAAGTCATTAGTTGGGCTAAGAGGTGTGCGGCACAGAGTTCAAGCCACGGCAATGTAATCTTCTTCAATGGGGCAACCCTAGTCTTAGAAATAATTTGTCTAGTTGAGATGCTACCATTGTTGTGTTCACATCTAAAATAAACAACTGTGGCATAGCCAGCTTCAGATGCGTCTGAAAACCCGTGCAATTCAATGCGGGTTGACATGTTGAGTTGGAAGGTTCGAAGAATGCGAATACTAGAGAGATTTTTATGAACGTCTGAAATAAGGTTTTGCCACTTGAGCTTGAGTTCAAAGGGGAGAGGTTCATCCCAATCAAAACCTTTGCTCCAAAGTAGCTGCATGAAACATTTTGCTAGCATGATTAGGGGAGCTAAAAAGCCACAGGGGTCATATAGTTTAGCAATTAGACTTAGTATAGTTCGTTTAGTCACAACATCTTGGGAGTATTTGAAATTATAGCAGAATGCATCTTCATCAGGTGACCAATGAAGTCCTAAAATAGATAGTTGGGGTTGTTGAGAATCTTTCAGAAACCCAGGAGGTTCCAAATGATCTGTCGGAAGATTCTGTAGGAGCTGACTTGAATTTGACGCCCACTTGCGGAGTTCAAAGCCACCTCGAGCAAGTAGTTGGATGAGCTCATCTTGAAGTTGAAGAGCAGATTCGATGGTTTCAGCACCAGTAACGATGTCATCAACGTAAGTGTGGTGTCGGAGAGTGTGAGATGCTTGAGGAAACGAAGCTCCTTCGTCTTCAGCCAACTGAGAGAGAGTTTTGATGGCTAGATAGGGAGAACTGTTCATCCCGTACGTGACCGTAGTGAGTTTATAGACTGAAAGGTCTTGAGAGGGATTGTTACGCCATAAAATTAGCTGAAATCGCTGATCATCAGGATGGATTTGAATTTGTCGATACATCTGTTTGATGTCACATGAGAACACAATAGGGTGAGACCTAAAGTTAAGAATGATGTCACAAATGTCTGTTTGCAGTTTGCGACCGGTTAATAGAACATCATTGAGAGATACACCGTTGCTAGTTTTACTGCTAGCATCAAATACCGTACGTAGTTTGGTGGTGCTGCTACTTTCTTTTAGCACACCATGATGGGGCAGAAAATAGTGCGTAGAGTTAAGATTTAAATCCTCAGCTTTGACCAGATGGCCTTGAGATTCATAATCAGACATAAAGTCTTTGTACAAGGTGTGAAATTCAGGGTGAGATTTGAACTTTTGTTCAAGTGATAAGAACCGTCGTTCAGCAATTGATTCAGATGTTCCGAGTTGAACATTTTCATTTTTGAAGGGGAATCTGAATACATAACGTCCATTAGGAGTTCGAGAGTGAGTGTTTTTAAAGTGTGTATCACATAGATCTTCTTCTGCGGTCTTACGGTTGTCGAGAGGGGGCTCTTCCTGTTGCCAAAAACGTTGAAGAGCAGAGTGTAGGGTATTGTCATCAGTAGACAAAAGAGATACAGCAAAGTTCGATACAGCTTGAGAAGGCTGATCACAAGGTGCTTGTACCATTAAGACAAAGCCAAAATGAGTGCCTATGACATGAGGCATATGAGGGCCCAAAGAGTAATTCTCTTGGGTTAAGAGCTTAGGCAACAAGGAACCGCTTAATAAGACATCGATTCCACCTGGGAGATGGAAGGTCGGATCAGCGAGTATATACGGTTGGACACGTTTCATTACTTCTGGAGAGAGTGTAGTGCGAGGCAGATTAACAGATATTTTGTCTAAAATATGGAATGTATGTTTTGAAGCCATGAGCTGACCTGAGAGAGTTTCTACGTTGAGTGGTAACATTCCTTTAGTGGAAGTAGAGAGCTGAGACAAACCAGCTATTTTTAAATTTGATGCGAATCGGCGAGTGCCTAAGAGATTAGCTGCACGTTCAGTAATGAAGTCGCACATACTACCAGAGTCCAACAGTGCACGTAGAACATGGGAGTGTCCATTTGGAGTGGTTAATTTAACCAATGTGGTTCCAAGAAGAACAGTAGTTTGAGAGTATTCAGAGTGTTGTGGCTTAAGTCCCTTTAAGCATGCGAGAGTATCCGTTTCCGGGAGAGTTGAAGAATGTGCGGACATCATTTGTGGTTCACTAGATTTGGCTTTAGGAGTGTGACCTTCAATAGGTCGTTTGTGGTCGTGCTTTACAGTATAAGAAGTCTTGTCGTTACGAGACCTGTTATAGTCATTCTGAAAGGAATGTTGAGAAAAATGCAATAGGCTATGATGACGTTTGTGGCAAGTATGAGATGTCATCTGTGATTTACATTGTTTTATATCATGAGAGCCTAGGCAAGACACACAACGATTTTCCTTCTTAGCGAGCTGATAACGCTCTTGAGCGGAGAGATTTCTAAAAGTTGTGCATGAGTATATGCGGTGGTCATGTTCACTACAAGCGAAACATGCGGGATTATTTTTGTGTGCAGAGATCAAGGCTACTTGTATGGAACGTTCGGAGAACGAAACAGTTTTTGAATGTTTGTTCTGAGGTGAACGGCTAACATTAATTTTATGAGTTATGTGTAATCTGGCGTCTTCGGCTTGATTACATTCTGTGTTGAGAAACTGGATTATTTCTGACACAGAAATAATCCAGAAGGTAATGAGTGAGTTACAACATTTTCTTGAGAGGGGCGGAAACTTTCAAGTTTCTTGCGTAGGTCAGAATCCATTTTACGCAAAATTAGAGCTGATAATAGAGGGTTACTTTGAGTTGAGACGTCACAGCTTAGTGCTTTTAGTGCTTCGCTATGTTCATAAAATACATTAACAAAAGTGCGTAAGCCACGGATTGATGCTGAATTTATTTCCGGTAAATCAATTATTTGGTTAAGATGGAGAGTTGTAAGTCTTCTCGGGTTGTGATATCTATCTCTTAGGAGTTGATAAGCAACTAGATAATTAGCAGCTGTGATACTCAAAGACTTAATTAGGCTCGAAGGTTCTCCGGACAATACAGACAACAAATACTGAAATTTGGCTGCGTTTGTTACACTTAAATTTCTATGTACACTTGAGTCAAAAAGATTTATAAAACTGACCCATTGTAAAGAGTTGCCGTCAAAGTGTTTAAGTTCCAATTTTGGCAATCGAATGTGTGACACAATGGAAGAGGATGTATACCCTGGTTCACTGTGAGCGGAAGGAGTTAAGGGAACTTCCGGTGGAGTAAGTGACTCAATTATGCTTTCAATTTTAATAAAAGTGTCATTAATTTCGTCTTGATCGTCGGATAGTTGAGTGACAGGAGCATCTTCTGGTGACAAGCTTTCCAGAACTCTATTTAAATTTCCTTCAAAATCAGACCGTTTTTTCTTTATCTCATTAGCATAGCTAGCTAAAGATCGTGAATTAACTTGAGAGAGTGGAGGTGGAAGGGCTTCTATAGCCTCAACTGAGGAGAGAATTTTAGCATACCTTGCTTTGATCGAGTTGATCTTTCATATGTGGCGAACTTAATTGTACGTGGAGCCACTATAATTTAAAATAGTACTTAATTAGCATATAAATAATCACTTAGAGATTGAGATACTTGAACAAAAATTAAGTGAGGTGAGATTGTCAATTGACAGTTAGCTACTTTGAGAGACAATATTATGAAAAACAATGTTATGAGCTATTCAATAGAAGTATCAAAGAGACAATACAATTATTTAATTAAATGAGTTAATATCCTTGTTAGTGAAACATTCAACTATCTCGTTAGACAAGTAAGTTCAGCAACAATATAGTTTAGAGACAACAAATGAATGTACAAACATAAAATTTACAAAATGAATTAATAATAATCAGTAAATTACAAGAAATATCAATCCAGTATTCAACAGTGATTAGTGTCAATGACACAATTGCAGCAATAGCCTAATTCATAAGGTCAAATGAGACCTCTAATTCGATGACATACAAATCAGTTAATTATCATTCAAAGAGATGTTAACAATTAATTAGTAACTATGAAATACAAATAATTAATTGAAAACGTGTTGTCAAACAGTTAATTGACTTCATTATTAATCAATAATCATACATGTACAAGATAAAAACAATATTGAAATATTTTCAATTATGAGATAAATAAATAAAATCTTAAACTAAATAGAACAATGTTCAATTATATTTACAATGAACTAAAGTAAACAGTGAATTAAAGTGTTGAGTATTTTGTTTACTTTATGATGACAGTTATGTTTGACAGTTTCGTCTGCTACTTTATTTCAATAGACAGCTGATTGAGTACAAATGTGACTGCAATATGGGGTGGTGTGAAACCGGTTATGACGTAGCAAGTTTGCAAGAGTGGTACGATAACCTTATTTCCGGAATGCACTTCTAAGCACGTGCTTTCAAATAAAACATAACCACATTGTATCCACAAAAATCTGTTTTCACACAAATTTAAATATCTTCAGAGTCACAAAATATTCACTTTGAACAAAGTTAAATGAGATAAACAATAAATAACAATTATAACGCACATGAATGATTGAAAATGAACGCACGTGGTATTCCTTTGTTTCACTAAAGTTACTGTTTAACCAAAGAACTAATAAAATATCCGGACCGGTGTTGACCAATATTTAGTATTGAGGGCGTTTTGAGAGATTTTTAAAGCTTAGTGCCTTTTCGGAGGACCAACTAACATCCACGTTAGTAGAGGAAACACTACAAAAGACGTTACCACGAACGATCACAGGGAGATGCGTTTTATAAGTAGAAAGTAATGAAGAAGAACCAACTGTACCTTTTAGAGGAGATAGTACAAAACCTTTTTATGAGTAAACATATAATCCATATAGGAAGGTACTCAAGTGCTCACTATGCAAAGATATAGAATTCAATTTTTATTTATTTATTGAGATGTGTTGTTGATCTTTACCATTGAGAGGTTTGACGGATAGATTTGAATCGTTGCTTGATGGCACGTGGTAACAGGATAGGTTATGTCGGTGATAGCAGACGACAGCTCAGTCAGTAGTAATTATCTCGTCAGCTGATTGTCACCTGATTGTATTTCCACTAATTACACCGATCTCATTACAGCCACATCAATCTAGAGTAGCTTTATTGTGTTAGGTTAGGTGATTTAGTTATTTCTCGCGCTTGTGGTAAAATAAGATTTACATATAGTATATGGTTTTGTCAATGAAATTATCCCAATGAAAACGTAAATATATCTTTTTTTGTGGAGAATAACCCTAATGAGCTCGCAACTATTTTAACATCTTTGCAAATTATAATTGGGTGTAATCGTAAAATATTTCTTTGTCATTATCAATGAAAATCTATGTGTTTAAATTAAATCCCAGAACTTTTTCTCTTTACAACTTAATTTATATTCTAACTGTTAATTTGTTGATAAAATAATTTAAAATATTATTTTAAGATACTTTTGTTAATGTTTTTTAACATGAGCTGTTAACAGCCCATTGGGATCGATTTAATAAATCAAATGATATATTAAAATTTCTTTTTTACTTGAAATTTCTATAATAATTATAGACTAATTTTAGTCAAAGAATATAAATGAAAACCTTGAAAACTCATGTTTTTTAGTCATTTAAATGAAACATTTTTAGTAATTGCACAGTTTTTAATTTTTGATTAATGCATTTTTGCCAGTTATGGCATTTTCAGATCATAATAACTAAATTGTATAAAAATATAAAACATATGTTAAAAAATATACAATTTGTAAATATTAAATAACATTAATGGATAAGTAGTAAAAATTTAAAAAGAAGGTTTTGAATTATTTAAGTTGTTTTCTAGTTCATTTCTAACTACAGGTAAAAATATATTATTAAAATTAACAGATGGTTGAGCAATACAGTCATATTTTTTTAATGCCATGAACGCACTTTCAATTTTATTTCTCTTTTTCCATGATTTTTCTTTATATATAATAGACGTCTCTTCAAATTTTATATTATGCTTTTTATCAATAGCAAAAAAATTTTTTATGACTAACAAAACTTTTTTTGTTAGTCATAGCTTAATTAAAAATATAAAAAAATTAACCCTCTCCTACTTATGGAACTGTACAAAATATGTGTCATGTAAAGGTACTTCACATCATTGGCAGACTTTGACAATCTTGTTTTTGCATCGATCACATCTTCGTCGAGGTTAATGAATGACAATTCGATGTCACAAAATGATGAAGGCGTTGAGGGTTAGAAGCTTTCTGTAACTGTCTTTTCGGACCAGGTGATTTTGGCCCACGTCCATTTATGTAATAAAGCCTGTACTTACTTCACTCGTAAATCCGAAACTATTCAAAGAAAGACCTCTGTTTCTAGCAAGAAACCAGGAGTTACTCATAGTAACATAAAATATCCAAAATACAATTGGCAAATACCATCTTTTTATACGCTCAGCTATACTTTAGTTTGAGATATTGTTGTTCATAAGATCAACTTCTTGGTAGGGGTTGTATGTTGATATTGTAATATTTGATCAAACTAAGCTGTGAAATACGAACTTTTATTTTCTCATAACAGAGTATCTTTTAACTTCTCCTACCGGGTCTACACTATGTTCATAGGAGGGTACAGTAACTACACTTTTATCTTTCCTAAATCCAGCTAAGCTTTGGAAGGCCTCTTTTGAGTCATCGTGGTTTTTTATTGGGAATGAGGCCGATCTGTTGGATCTATTCTTAACGTTCCTGAACAAGCCATACCTAACTCACCAAGCTTGGTTTCAATAGTCACAACAGAATTCTTTTTATCTTCCTTCGTAAACATCAGCTTGTAGACAATAACCAATTTTTTCTGCTATGACCCAAGCTTTAAATCCAAAACGTATGGTTGGCCACGTATACATTTGTTGCATGAATGCCTGACAAAGTAGGGAATCATAGATTTATATACTGACACTCTAGACTCTGAAGAGGCAAATCGAAGGAACAGTTCAGCCTGTCTAAAATAGGCATAACTTTTTCCATTCTGTCTGTAGGATATGTTTCATCATTATTGCTGAAATGTAAAATTCTCAAAATTGTATCAAACCTTTTCCTTCTCATTGATTATGTACATCAATCACAGTTTCCCACTTCCAGTACTTTCTTTTTTGTGGTAAGGGTACGTATCCAGTCAGGTACAGGATACCAAGAAACGAATAAAAATTAGGAACATCGCATTCAAAGTTAAGACAATTTTTTAGCAGCATATGTAACGGAATACTTAACCATTTCTTCCACAAGTATTTCTGGCAAAAAACACTCTAACAATTCTAGAGGATGAGATTCTTCTGAAAGAGTCAACACCAATTTTGCTTTTCATTGTCTTGGAAGACAAATCACCCTTTTCCCAATTTCTTTGGAGTGGTTTAGATATATTAGTTTTATTTTATTGATTTTGTTTTCCTTGTTTTAGATATTTTAGATGGACACTGAATATAAATGTCACTTTTAGAATGTTGGTCGTCATTTGTAGTATTTATAAAAGATGTAATGGTAATAAGACTTATAGAAGTAGTGCCAACAATAGTTCCAGAGGAGGTATTTTTCTTAGTTTCATATTAAATTTTCTGATATGATGATACGTGATTTTCATGTGAATTTTGTCTACATAGCCACTAAAATGAACTTCTGCCACACTTTGTAGTTGGTTTTGTGATAACCGATCTGGATCCCGGCAGTCCCTAATTCATGACAGTCCTGCAGGACATCTGTAGAGTCCTCGTTAATGTTTTACCTAGGATAATTTGTTTCTGGAGGACGAAGAATAATGTCTATGTAATCTTTAATTACATGGTCTTTCAAAAACTCCAGAATTTGTCTCAGAGTAAGTGGACGGTTGGATATGAGGTAAACGGACAATCTGCCCATCTGGGCAGATAGTCCGGGCCTTGCAGTTTAACGAGGGTGAGTTACCCCTCAACCATAAAAAATATTTGGGCCAATTCTCCGGGCTCCCTTTCGGTTTCAAGTCTAAACTTGGCAAATAATACAAATGGTATCGTTTTAAAGTGTTTCTCCAGTGGCAAACTATACCATTGGCATTGAATTTTTAAGCCTATTTTTAGTGGTTATTTTGTCATGCAAATTACACTTAAAACATATCATATTATATATATCATTCAACTCGGAATATTCTCAAGAGTAAAATATTATATTTTGATAAAAATACGCCAAAAGTAATTTTCGCAAAAAAATAAATTAGAGTAAGTATAAAACTTGTACTCAACGAATTTCCCCGCGCCCAAGCGTTTACGGCAAAATAACAGGGTAAGTCCGGGAGAGTTGGACCACTTTTTTTCTTAAGATACAACTTTTTTGTTTTGACTTTATTTGCATTTTTTAGACTTTATATATAGTGTGTCATATAAACTTCAATAAGACATGCTTTTAGTGTAGTATAATTGTAAATAAAAAAGTTATTACTGTAATTATATTAAAAAACTAATGAAGGTCCATCTCACCCGTACCTTGTGGGTGAGATGGACTAGTGACCCGGTTGAGACGGACCGCTAAATTAATTACACGCAGGGTTACATAAAGACAAGTAAAGTTAAATATAATTGTATTTTATGACAGATAAATGAGTAGTTTGAACAGAAATACAACTTATTTGACATGATAGCCTATTTACATTTTTTCCTTCTTAATACTTTTTTTAACATTGAATTGATTTTTGTTACGCATTGATTCTCTTTTGCCATAGTAATCGCATGTATCTTCATATCTTATACAGCCTTCGCGTGACCAACGAGAACACGAAACACAATTTTCTTCCTTGTTAGTTTCATTATACAGTCCTGCACATCCAACACATTCATTTTCGTCCCACTCATCAGTATAAATTTTGTCATCTTCGACAATGTCAGCTATTTCATACACTTCTTCGTCGGAAGAGATATCAATGTCATTTTCAAGGTTTTTATTTTTAAGTGTTCTTTCTTTCCTTTCTACTTTCTGTTTCTTCTTTGACTATGGTCTGTCATTGATTTTCTCTTTCTTTCTTCTCTCTGTTCTAGTTTTATTTTTCTTTCATCCTCTATCTGTTTCAAAGCTTCAATGTTTTCAGCCGAATTTAATACTTTCGATACTGTCTTAGCCTTCCTCTTTGAATTGATATATTTATCAATTGAAGGCACTGGAGATATTTCTTCTAATAGTTTTGTAGGTGTAAGTTTAGGAGAAGTCACTTTCGAAATCCCAGGCTTGTTAGAATGGCCTTTGGTAGGATCCTCCTGCTCTTTGAAGTTACATCATTCAACGCAGAACTATTACTTTTAAGATGACCTTTTGAGGTGCCAGGGACTGCTAGATTTTGAATTGGTCGGTTGACTTCTGACTCTGATGCTTCTGCAGTGGTTATAGACATATTTTCAGTCAAACATGCATAGTCTGGGATTGCATCAGGATTTATTGGAACTATTCCACATGCCTTGAATCCACTTGTACTATTTTCCACACTTGCTGGTTTAGCCCAGGCTGTGTTGATAAGTTTTATAAAACTGGAGACGGTTAATCTTCCTGCTGGGATTATTAACCATGAACGTTTTGCAGGCAGCATAAAAATTACTCTTCAATGACTTAAAAAATGAACGGTCGAGAGGTTGCAACCAATGGGAGGGATGTGGAGGTAGGCTCATTAAAATAATGTCATTTTCTTCTGCAAATTCTAAGGTTTCCAAACAGCTAGTGTGACCATCGAGTATAATCATCACCTTTCCCGCTGGTTTCCTAGGGGTGAAATGATTTTTCAACCAGTCAAGGAAAATCTCACTATTTACATATGCAGACTTCTGCGGCATTCTCACAACTGAACCAGGTGGCATTCCATCCAAAAAATTCTTGCTTTAGATTTTTCTCCTTCATTATAGAGAAAGGTGGAAGAAATGTGCCATCGCCATTGCCACAGGCTACAACGGAAATAGTTTCTCCCTTTTCACTTGACGTCACTGAGGTGACATTTTTTGAGCCTTTAATAGCCACAATACACTGCCAGGTTTGCTGTTCAGCTGTAAACCTGTTTCATCCGTACTGTACACATGACCTGGTTTCCCAATAAGATCATTTTCTTCCATAACATTGTTAAGCAGTGAAAAATACTCTGTCACGGTTTGCTTGTCCATCCCTTTTGCTCGGGCAACAGACACACCTTCTGCTTTTCTTATTACAACGTCTGGGTAATAAGACGTTGTAATAATAATTCAACCAGTCATATCCTGCTTGTTTTGATTCTTTATTAAAGGTATGCTTAGTATTTAATTTCTCGGCTAGTTCAAAGGCTATTTACCTAACCGAGTCTCTGCAAGGTGTGAACGTCTTCTTGCAACTTTTTTATGTGCGTCACAATTTTGTTTTCATTTTCAGTACCTACCTAAAACTGATAGAGGTCCCAAACTAACTTTAGAAACATTCTGTAATTTTATTCTTCTTTTAAGTGTAGTTTTAGGAATATTAAAAGCTTTAGCAGCCGCATTCACTCCCATTAATTTGTTCTTTACCGCATTCATGGCTTTCAACAACCCATCTTCTTCACATTCACCTCGCCCACTCGAACCAGTTTTCTTATACACAGTTGGCATTTTTCTGCAACAGAAAAATACCAACAATGACTAATAGTTAACCATTTTTATTACTGGTCCATCTCGCCCGATCGGCCGGGTGAGATGGACCACCTAACCGACGCTATACCCTTACCGCGTATGGCGGCCATTATAGGTTAGTTTCTTACCTACACAACTATTAAGCACGCATCTAAGACACTTGCATGATTCAGACAAAATAAAGTTTTAAAACTAAATTTATGTAACTAAATGTAAAGACTTTTCTACTTACCAAAACATACAATGTTTTCTTTCTCCAAAAAAACAGCAAATAGAATCGCGAAACATAGACAGCACGTTCACTGTAAACAAGATGCACCACGCTGAGCAAGATGACAGCGCTCGCGTGGCGATTTTTAAAATTACGCCGCTAGTCCGTCTCACCCGGTGGTCCATCTATCCCGGACTTATCCTACACTTTTCCCTGTAGTGTATTCACTATGGTAGGTAATTTTTGTGTTGGAAAGAAGAGAGCTACATCCCTGAATTGGGAATCTTCTTGGCAACAAAGCAAACCGCTCGTATTCTTTCTAAATGGTCAATATCAATGTCATTCGAATTTTATTTAAATCGATGTTTTTTTTCTGTACTGGGAAACTACACCAAATTGGTATCGAATTGTTTCGACCTGTTACTAAGTAACAGTATTGTTTATATATTCGATTCTTAAATTTGTCGATTCGTTATGAAATTCTCAACAAGTAATACTTATTTTGGGCGCCTATTTATATATTGGCCTAGTTTATTTCAGCTAATATATAAACTAGCTGAAATATATTAGCTCATTTATATAAGTTCCGTTACGCGCCAAGCTGTTATTTCAGTCGGCCGCTACGGTTTGCATACGTTGAAATTGCTTGTAATATATTATTCTTTTCATGATTTATGTTTAATTTTGTATTATTGTTGATTTACAGTCACACTATTACTCATAAATTTAGTTATTAGATCACCGGAACATAATTGTTCAACTTTTTGTACAAAATATTTTTTCTCAAATTTCATGTAGTATAATAAAATAATTACTACCTATATACCTGAATAAAAATGTTTTCTGAAAGGTAATTTCACATTGTACAAAATAAACTAGATTTTATGAAATAAATGTATAGTTGTTATTTGTTTTCTAACAAATTTGCATATAACCTCAATTTATAAAATTACCATTTTTCATAATATTTCTAAAAGTTAAAATAGATATACTATTTAGAACCAAACTTTTACTATATCTTGAAAAAACTTTTTACACACTTTGTATATTTTGATTTTGCTAGCATACATTTTGTTATATTTTTTTATTACGGTTACTTTTGAATTGTGTATCTCAAGATATGCAAACTTTCATATTTTACTTACAATAACAATCATAAACATGTATAAAACAGTGAAAAGCATAAGAAATGGTTGTTTAGCTATTCCTGAACAAAACAATATAAAACACGACATAGTTTAGTTAAAAAAATATATATTTTTCACAGATTTTAAAAATATTAAGGTCAAAACAGTGAAAACTGGCTTGCCACTATTGAGTATCTTAGCTGCCACATCTAGGGTAAATGCGGTCTGAAAAGTGTACGCCTCAGGGCGATGGCAAACTTGACTTTATATTTAAATGTTTGCCTTTTTGCTGAGCATAAACATATGGAGATGTGCTAAAACCAGAGATTTCAGTTTTTCTTACATTAGGTCCCTCACTGGATCCATCAATCGGTCAGTCAGTTGTCCGTGTGTGCCAGACTGGAAGGGATTCTTCCAACTCACAAGTAGTCTAATTACAATTTTTCACAGTTATAATACAGTATTTATTTCAGTATTCTTGTGCGTAGTAGTTTAGTGAATTTTAGTTGTTTATAATTTAGTGTACTTTGTTCATTTATTAATTTAGTGTAACTTCGTTATGTTAGAGATTTGAAAAATTATATTTATTAGTCTATAGAATGCAGATTACTCCAATTACAAGCACAGTACATAAAACTCGGCAGAGGTTGTCGGCCATCTTGGTTTTAATCCCATAAGAACAATGTTATTTTTTAACCGGACATACTATCACGCGCATCCAAATTAAACAATTATTTTTAAAAGGATTTATTCCAAACAAATTGCATTTGATCAAGAATGAAATTGCCTGTTGGAATTACTTTACGAATTCCTAATTAGTCTTATAGAAAAACAATATATTTAATTTAAAGTTTTAATTTTCACCTATTTTTCAAAAGTAGGTGTATGTATTCAAAATATGAAATCAAACCCAATGCGCAATATTTTACCGTTTAAAATCACACATCATACACAACTAATAAATAACGAAAGAAAATAGGATTAGCAAGTAAAATTGTTCTTATGGGACTAAAACCAACATGGCCGACCACCTCTGCAGACTTTTAAACATAAAACCGGGGTTTATTAATACTACTAGTATTGAAAAATATAAAGAAAAACTTAATTAATTTATTTGTTTAAACTTATTACATTACAATAACATTCTGCCATCCCATCGCTTAAGCCAGTTTTGACAAATCTGACAACGATCAAGTACACGGCTCTCACAGCCTAAACTATTATCTCGACACAACATTTTTGATTTTTACATTTAAATTTATCTCTTTAATAAATTTCTACTTTTTTCTCTTACAAAACTTGCCTTAATTATTAATACGAATTTTCCTCAATAAATAATTGTTCTTTATCCTCAATAATATTGCTTCAAATATTAACAGCAGTTGAAAATATACATCATAATATATATTATATTTGCTGTTATAAGAAGAAAGCCAATAATATATATTTTTATTTGGTACAATCAATTGAATGTTATGTCACTGTCTTCATATTTAAATCACGTTAGGAAGCAGAAAAGTGCAGTTGGACGCTCGTACTTAATTCAGACACTTTCATGCAAGTTAGTAGTGCTTGGCCGAGTCTACGGTTATAAAAAGTGTACTGTATGTTATTATGTTTATTTTTGGAAACATATTATTTGAAAACGCAGTATACGTCTTTGTGCCACTCTTGATTAACTAAGAGTACATAAATTAAATTGAAAAAGAACAAAAATTGCTTTGTTCTCATTGTTCTCAAAAAGTACTTCAAATTCTTGTAGACAAAATTGTTAATTATATTACCAATTAAAATTTA